>JAHDVE020008255.1:70000-163455 GCA_022606495.2 Halesus radiatus
ACAGATAAAACAAAATCTCAGGGCCTTATCAAATCGAAAGTTTTCAGGCGTAAAAATGCGAAGAAAAATGCCGTGTGTTACTCTTCTACAAAGAGAGTTTCGTCGGAGAAAACTTTAGTCTTAATCCACTAGTTCTATTGTGGTTCATTTGTATTACAAGCTGCATCTGTTGGGAAAATGTTCCACCAATGAACTCATTAGGCATTCAGGAGCTGATCTAGGCTCTGTCCCGCACCAACATCAGATATATTATCTCCCACATACGTGTTGTATTTATTAATAGAAAACAATTTACATTTAAATTAAAGCATTCACTTGGGGGATGAAACGCGTATGGCACTGGAGAAGATTGCTATAAATTCATAGCGAGAATACAAATTCGATTGTCAAAGTTAGCAGATAATATAACCAAGCCAGAGAGGCTATTTCGTATTCCAGGATCAAGTGATTTTAGACTATTGGGGTGATGAATGAGATCGAAGCGATTTAAAACAATTTTTTTGTTAAAATGCTATACAGATACTAATCAAGATTATATTCCTAGATCGATTATATACGTTTATAGTGGCGGTTTTCTCTAAATTGAGTTTGTTCAGTGAACTCCCATAAAAATATATGGAAACAAACTTCTATCATAATTTTACCACACTTTCCATTTAGGTAATACTGACCGAGACCGAGGTCGAAATTAATTCCATATGTGCTTAATGAATTCAGCGACTATGGGACTTTCTGTTTTAAGGAATAGTTCATACAAAATACACTCGTGGCGTTTCGGCGGTAAACCGCGGCAACGTGCAAACTTCTACATTTACTAGGTGACCGGGTGCGCAACGACTATTGAGATTTGTTAATACCAAATTTAGACAACATTATATTTTACAAGAATCAAAAGACTTTTTCTGTGATCATTATGTTTTTAGTTGCTATTTAAATAAGTTAATTAGTGAATAACTTTTTCAATAAAACACTGTATAACTGAATTATTGATATTATTGAAGAACTTTTTTACTAAAACACTTAATAACTGAATTATTAAAAATATTGCCCAATTTTTTCAATAAAACACTGAATAACTGAATTATTGTTGTATTGTTGAAATAAACTCCTGCTGACAAGCTATTTGCAGTGGCTTAGCGGGTATAAGTTCCTACTGTTTATAATGAATTGAATAACTTTTTTAATAAAACACTGAATAACTGAATTATTGAAATTGTTGAATATTTTTTTCAATAAAACACTGAATAACTGAATTATTGAAATTATTGAATAACTTTTTTAATAAAACACTGGATAACTGAATTATTGAAATTATTGAATATTTTTTTCAATAAAACTCTGAATAACTGAATTATTGAATAATTTTTCAATAAAACACTGAATAACTGAATTATTGAAATTATTGAATAACTTTTTCAATAAAACACTGAATAACTGAATTATCGAAATTACTGAATAACTTTAAAAAAAATGAATAACTGAATTATTGTAATTACTGTATAATGGAATTATTAAAATGACTATTCATTGTTTTTGTGAATTCGTAGAACTCAATTTAATTTATTTATTTTTAATTGAATGTAAATCAAATTTATAAATGTCATTATTAAGTTCTGCAAGTGTTTTTTGTTTTTATTATTGTGACAGCTTTTTCGGCGTTTAAGGCCATTTTCAAACTAAACATACTTCCTGAACTTAATGATAACATTATTAAATATGATTTACATTAAATTTAAAAAAAAATTAAAATGATTGAATAACTTTTACAATAAAATACTGAATCACTGAATTACTGTAATTACTGAATAACTTTTACAATAAAATTCTAATTAACTGAATTATTGAAATAACTTTTTCAATAAAGTACTGAATAACGTTTAAATGATTCACCCAATTGTTTCTTATTGCTAGGCCGCTAATCTCGTGTGCACTGATATAATTAAATTCGTTTAGATCTAGGGAAAAATATATATTATACGGAAAAGATCAACATCGATTTTTTTTCATAAAAAAGTGTGGCAATTTTTTTCTCACTTATATAATCTCTGATTGAATTCTCAATGAGATAAGAAACGAATTCATTCTTTTCAAATCATCAAATTATTTTCATTCTTTGCCAATGAATGAAAAGATATAGATGATTTCAAATATTCCAATTATGTGACATTGGGTGGGCCATGCCGCACATGTATAACTGTTTATAATTAGCTTTGTTTCCTCAGCTTCTCTTTAATTTCTAGTATTTCTCATCTCTAGGGATATAATTTCCCGCATATTATAAACATTTTTAATTGACCATGGAAGCTATAATTACAATTATACCTATGATGAAATTGAACAAATCATAAACGTTTCTTCATTAGAAAAACGTAGGAAAGACTTTGATCTAATTTTCATTTTAAACATAATTTATTGTATTATTAAGTCACCTTCTTTGTTGCAACTCATCCAGTTCAACAGTCCTTGTCGTAGACTCAGGAACAATGAATTTATTTTCCTCAATAAACACTGTATTACCATTATCCACTGTCCAGAACGTCGAGACATTTTAATTTCTGTTACCTAAATATTCTTTGTCAGGCTTTACGAAATTAAAACTCGAAAATTATCATTTAGAATGTCTAAAACAGGCTTTGACTTATGTTTTATCAAATGTTGTCCTATTTGTGTCGTTGGTTCATTAATGTATTTTGTATGCGTTGTTCTTTTTCTGTAGCTCTTGTTAATTTCATTTCGTGTTATGTATTCTGTGTAATTGGACAATGGTCCGTCAATAAAAGTAAAAAAAAAAACATTTTAACAAATTTTTATTATTAATCAACATTTGAAATATCGCTGCATAATGTATTGTTATGAACACATTTTAATCGGTGATTTATTTTGTTTCAGGCAGAAGAAAAAACGTTTGCTTAACAGAAGAGTGCGTGAGAACAGGTAAGGCATATTTATGGTTTTTGTGCTTAGTTTATAAAACTTTTTTTTTAATTTTAAAATTTCTTCGAACGACGAAACAGCTGTCCCGCAAAGGCATTACGAGAACTAATGAAGACATGTTTTTAAAGTTTTCATTTAAAAAGGGCCAATATTTTATGTAACTTTGAAACTAATACGGTTAAAAGTAAGTGCAAAATACACGGTATCTGGAAACTCACGGTACAAGCGGGAAACTGATAAATCTAGGTACATCACATTTGAAGTTGGTTTTACCATACGCTACAATATTATTTTGAGCTTTCAATATGGATTAATTCGAGTTCGAAGTTGGAATTCTATGTGATCAAATTCAAAATATTCGGTGGCTCCGGGGTTGCCCTCAGCTCTTTATCTTTTAAAATGTGTCGAACCGTAGGTCAAGCCCTAACAGCTTTTGTTTTTTGGAGTTCTCTATGTGATATAGTTTCGCCAATTACCCGCTTGTTCCACTAGTTTCCGGACACCGTCTTTGTTGTTTTTGCATTTGAAACAAAGTAAATGCTCACATTTTAACTGCTGGAAAACATTCGAAAAAAACCCAAAATACTAATAATAGATTTACATGCATTGCAATAAAATTATGTGCTATTGTAAATTTACTGTGGAGATATTATCCTATAACTAAAAGTGAACACATACCGTATTAACAAACATCTTGAATAGTAGTTCAGCTTAAAATTAATTTTAAATCTTAACCTCTTTACGACGTTAAATCATTTATTCAAATTTATTGAACCTAAAACTTCAACGTGAATATGTCCAATGACAAAATATCCATTATAAGTTCACTGTCCTCAGATGCATCTAATCCCAGCTGCTCGGTGCAAGCATCGATTGTATGGCTTATAGTTATAGCACAATGGGCATTAACTGCGACAATGGGAGTTGCAAGTGTCAGATGGGATGGCCATTGTGTCGGCATTATGTGACAATGTCCATAACTCGGTCACCAGCTAGGCAAGGGTATCACTATGATTCTCAAATTATCAACTTGGGTTAATGATGGGTTATTAGGGGATAATGGTTTAATTTAATAATCGAGTACTTACTTTTTTTAATACCCCAAAACAGTTGATATACAGTATGGCTAGAGAGAAGAGACAAGAAAGGATAAAAGGAAACAATGTAATAAAGCAACAAAAAGTAGTGGAGCAAAATGTAAAAATTACGTGAATCGAATATCGCCACTAACGGCCGTTCTTCCCAACCCTACTGAGCAAGTTGAGCCGAAATTTTGCCTCAACACTGTTCAAATGCACAAATACGCTCTTCCCTTACTTACTTCCCAAAGAAATTCTCGATCAAATTTACAATCAATTTAGGATACCGATTTTTGTGAATTAAATTCCGCTCAACGGGGGACTAGTTATACAAAGTGTCAACAGCGTGAAAAAATGTCATTATAGGTTTGCGATCTATTTTACGCGATCCAAATATTGAATTTTAAATATTTATTTCCGTTTTCGAATATCAAAAACATTTTTTTGATGTTTTAAACAAAACTGAAGAGAACCTAATTTGTACTTATTATAAGCTACGTTTTGTCTCGTTTTTCACTTAGGAGAAACTTCAAATGTACTACACGAACAATGTACTTTCGCGGCATTTGCAACAGTCAAGCTAACACTTTATAGATATTTCTAACGCATACGTTTGTGAAGTATAAAATGCTGGTTTGTGTATTAGTTTTTAAAACAAATGATGTACGAGTATATTCACAATAAATATAATATTAACTAATCTCTGTTAATTTTTCATTAAATGTTTTTACTTTGATGTAATTTCATTATTTATAAAAGTGGGCGAGCACTATTTTATTGTCTATGAAAGTGGGCGGGCACCTTCGTAGACAATTTAAGATGTTCAACGATAAGCAATGCTTGAAAACAGGCAAACAGAGCGTATCTCAACAAAACACTTGACTGATCGGTGCCTCAAAAGGGTTGGGAAGAACGGCCGTAAGACAAATCTATTTTGGCAACTTTACATAAGAAACAAAAAAATTGTTTTTTTTTTTTAATTAGTACTTTTTTTTTAAAATTTGTGATACACTATGGAACTACTTCACATACATTACATACATACATAATAAATATATGCAATAAAAAGTTTTATTGCATAAGATTCAATTGAAGATCAAAATCTAAAATCGAAAATAATTCTAATTCAGGTATTCCCTGGCATAAACTTTTTTTTACGTTTAAAAACAATTGTCTCGTATTTATTGATTTAATTTCCTTATTTATTTTTTTATTTTATTTCCTTGTTATTTCTTTTACTGGTTACGATTTTCTGTTAATTTATAATAATCAGCAAACGGATAAGAGATTTTCGTAGGATAATATATTAAAAAAATCCTAAAAGATGGCTTTCATATTTCAAATTCTGACAGAAATGACTCGAGGATATTTCTAATTAAGGTGGCGATATGTTTGTATATTCAACTAAATATTATTATGATATGAACAGTTCCCCCAAATGAAAACATTAAATAATACCCGCCTCATTACTATAATTCAATTATGTGGGTTGTTTAATTAACACTGTAAAATAAATAAATTTATATCGGCGTACTACTTCAGGGTACTTTTAAAAAATTCAATTAAAAAATATATTACACATATTTTTCACTATGTTTTTAATTTTTATTTAATTTCTACATGTCTTGTAAATTAAGTAATGTTTTAAATAATGTGAGTTTTCATTTGTAATTTTAATTTTCGAGTACTTTAGTGCCCCGAATATGTTGACGAAACCAATTTTGCATTATTAATTTTTGGGAACAGCGTTCTTATTTTTTTTATGAAGATTCAATCATTATTATTTATTATAATAAATTAATAAGAATTACTTTGTTTACACACCACTGTTTTTAATATATACATTTCAACATGTTTTGAAAGCGAAGCTTTCTTCATCAGAACACACTCTAAATAAAAATTGATATCTTAAACTGTGTATCCTGATAAGGAAAGCTTCGCTTTCGAAAGAAGTTGATATTTATATATTAAAAACAGTGAAAACAAAGTAATTCTTATTAATTAATTAATTATGACGCCACAAAATAACTTCAAATCTATTGAAGAAATGTATTGTAACACCTAAAAAAGATATTTTAATCAAATTCAGATTTATTGAGTACCTGGTTGCATCGCCTATTTACTGGAGTATTTTCTATGGAATATTAGGCTCCTGAATGCGTAAAATATTATCATGTTTGTAATCGCACGATTATAATAATAATTGTATAATCTATTTATACACTAAAGATATCAGTTTTTGTACTCTCTACATTCCTATTAGTTTTATTTTCTGATGAGATATTAATGTAATTAGTTTCACGTTTCACCTGAATTCTGTAGAGCTAAATGTGTCTTTGTTTGGGAGAGAGTTTATTCGAAGCTTTGCATCTGGACTATGCTTTGATACAAGCTTTCGATACCTGATGACAACGTGATGATAGCGGATCTAAGAGTTGGTTGTATTCACAATGGAACTTGGTTTACGCATGGAAAAAATCAAAATCACTATATTTATCTGAGAAGACGAAGATGGAGAAGGCAGAACTTGCCGATAGAATCAATGAGATATTGTAATTTGGGTTCTACAAATATCCATTCGATGGCACTTTTAACACAAAGCAAAGAGGTCAATTTGGCCAGGCCAGTTGCTCCATACTCGCCAGGTAGCCCTTTGTGATCTGACCAAACTACTCGACGTATATTGTGATGCGATGTCTTCCACATGGCGAAATCCCGGTCTGAACCTTCCCTCTCTCCACTCGCCCAAGTACTACCTATCGTACTTTCTTTCATAAGCATCACGAAATTTCAGAGTTTCATCCTGACGTAAACCAGATATCAATCGAAGTTTCACACATCCATAAAATGGCTAAGAACTACCAATACGTGGAAATGTTTTGGCGAGCTTTCTATGTGTCCCTTTTGACGAAAAGTCTGAAAGTGTTTGGTGTGTTTTTTACCTTTGTGGACGTAAAGTTTGTCCGCCAAAGCGAGGGCGTTTGTCAGCTTTCAAATAAGTGGGACAATCAACTTCAAGTTGTCGGAAGATGTCTATTTCGTTTAGCCGAAGTTTGGAAAAACTCTGGCAACCTTGATTTTATTTTAATCGATCTGGGTAACCGTTTCTCGACTTTACTCGTGTGGAAAATTACTTTATCTTTTTTGATAAAAAACACGATATTAAAGCCTTTGTATAGACTTTCATTATCCGGCATTTAAAAATAATATATGAAATACCTGTTTTTATGCAGGTACACTAATCAGTTGTCTGTAGGAAATACTAACTTAATCGAAATGCATTTTAAGTATGAAGTAAAAATGAGATCCTTCCTCGAGGCAAATGTGTGAGTCAATCCTTTGCAGGCTATGTAACTCCACATTTTCAGGTGAGTGGTAGTAAGAAATTTTCAAATATTGTAATTTTTTTGGTAATCTGGGAATGTTTGTCACTCATACCTCAATCGATTTCAATCGGATTAGGGAAGAATCCAGCTGTTGTCATTTTATTTTTATCGTGTTTTTTTTAACATAAAAACAAAAAAAAAAAAGGTCAAGAAATACGAGAAAATTTCCCTTTTGACGGGTTGAGCGTACAATTTGCTGCACCAATAAATCAGTCTCATGACCCGTCGCGTCGATGCGAACCAATCACCTGAATAAAGAGCAATGTTATTATTTCGAGACTATGGTGTCTGGTTATTTTTTTAGCTCCCGCTGATTGCCTGTCACTTCGGCAATGCGAAGCTGCAAGCAATGTACCAGTATAAATGTGTTTCCATTCATCACACCGAGAACGATATTTGGTTTGGAAATCATCACTCATTCCCGAACACTGTTTATAGGATTTTTTTTGACTTGAATCCGTTGTTATGTAAAAATAACACTGTTACATCAAATAATAAATAATAATTTAAAGTGTTCTTTTTTTTAAATCAACAAGTTGCTGTGATATTTGAAAAAATGTTGAACGTTTTCGCAAGGTCTGCAAATTTATAATTCGTTGTATTTAGGAAATGGATGATTGTTTTGTAATATTTATAATTATTTTATTTAAACATATATTTGTAATTCTTGTAATTTTTCTGATTTCTGACGACTCTCATACAATGTGACTATTAGCGTTTCTTACAGTTCTTTTTGCGCATATTTTTTTCATGTACTTCTGTTTCTTCTGTTTCATGTGTTGTTAATTTTTTTGTACACCTTGTTTTTCTTGCGATTCTAATAATCTTTTTCTTGTAATCTTTACAATTCTTCTGGTTTCTCGTATAATCCTTGCATATTTTTGTTTCGAAATTGTTGTATTTCTTGAATGTCCTGTCGATCTTATCAATCCTTCGAATCTTGTACTTCTCTTCATTCTTACATGTATTTGTATTCACCTAATTATTCCTGCAACTAAGTAATTATCTTAAATCTTGTAAATTTCATACACAGATTATTTATGTGTATTTTTCGTAACTTTGTATAATTTCTGTATCATTTAACAATATTCCAAATATATATATATATATAAATATATAGAATAAAATGACCCATTTTTCAATCCACGAGCACGACAATATTCTTAACAGGAATACTTGATTTTTACACCTTAGAAGCCTCTCGAATTTTTTAAATCAATCTCTGGATCAATAGTAATCCGTCTATATTGAAAGAAATTAACTTGTACGTCCCTAATGACAATAATCGTGGACGATCTCATGTACTATTTTATGCTTCAAAAGCGAGAACTTCCGCTTTATTGGCGCACCAATCAAAAGAGCGGTTCAACTGTTTAACGAGACTGCGTTGACCGTTAACATTTTTAACGTCACTTACAGAAAATTCATCGACTACCTTTTGACATATGTCACAAAATAGCCATAAAACTGTCCCCATGACCCTTCTTCTGCCTTGTTATGTTTTCCAGTTACGTTCATCACAAAACTTATTCTACTGCTTGTTTATGTATATATATCATTTCTCTTTTTCTGTACCTTTGTTCTAATATCGTAATCACCTTTAAAAAATTGTGAATAACCATCTTAATGAGACCATGATAAATAAATAAATAATAAAAAAATATATAGTCAAAGCTTGCAAACGAGAAATAACGTTTCAATAAACCCATTTAGATATATGCTGCCTGGAATATTTTACGTAAATCTAGGAAAAATAAAGTAAGGTTTTCTACGGTACGTAAAATACGCCATTAAAGTTTTCGCCAAACTTCGAAATCGCTTATGGCTATTATGATGGTGCGTTTACTTTTTATGTAAATATATTCTTTGGGTTTGAAAAATTCTCCAGGAAATATTACTTTACAATATTAACATACTATTTAACACACTAACACCCGTGAATGGGAATTGCCGAGAAATGAATACGATGCGAAGTATCGTGATAAATAATTTAATAAAATTGAAATTTGTGAATTCAAATTAAACACTACAAAAAACAACAGATTCCATCTGGCATCTTGTAGATAAAATTTGAAAAACTTTTAAGACAGATGAAATAAATTCTTAGATCAAGTGAAATATCGGCTTGCACATTGACGTAAAAAAAGTAATATATACGAGTATATTATCTTCGTTTTATTATTGGGAGAAATGTTCATTTTTTCTGTAATAATTCGCTATATGTATCTTCTTCAATCTTCCCAACAAGCCCTCCGTTGATATGCTTGGTGTTACCCCAAGCGACCAGCCTTATGGGGGCTCCATTGAAGTCAGAGTAAAGTTAGCCTCTCAGGAGCTGAGCGTATTGTGCAGAGGCCCCAGATTCTTCAATAGTACACAACTACGCTGACCCTGTACAAATCGCAAGTGCGCCCCACTGTAGAATTTAGCAGCCACCTCTGGTCGGGAGCCCCAAAATATCTGAAAATAAATCCCTTAATAGATTCGCCTATCTTTACAAACGGATTAGAATCTTTGGAGCACAGGCGTCAGGTGGGAATGTTGTCCTTGTTCTACCGATATTCCAATGGAAGATTCTCTGAGGAACTAGCATCATTGATCTCTTCGGCACCGGTGCACAGTCAGGAAATACGCCAAACGCGCGCCCAACATTTGTACACGGGTGATATTTGTCACATGAGAACGGGTCGCTTATACGACTCGCGTGGAATGATTTGCCGGCCCCTGTGTTTCCTCCCTCCTACAAGATGGGTATCTTCAATATCCAGGTTCACTCCTCCCTAACCTCTAAAAGATCCTCCACACAGCATCCCCAAAGATGGCATAACCCTTGAGAGAAATTATTTCCCCCAGGGCCTCCTGTGTGGAGTAACTGTTAAAAAAAGAGCTTTTTGGTGAAATCCAAGCACATATTTCACGAAGATTTAGTGGAGTCGTTCGTGTCAGACTCAATTAACCCCAGGAGTCGTTATACGTTTATTAGATCAGAGGCATTACAGCTTCGGGGTGGAAATTATAATTATTGTTTAATAACCGCGAGCGCCAAAGGAGCACCGCTTTCAACGTAAATTAGCCGCGACTTACAATATTATAATAGTTAGTTGACTTGTAACACGTTACATTTATTTCAAAATGAAACACTTTATCAATATCACCGACTGGTCGTACTTAATACGTGTATCTTAAAACTACGTACTTATGGAAAACTACCACCGAAAACAGATATATTTTAACAGTGTTGTTTCGAGTTCTTCTCGTGATGTGTTTCGTTGAGTATTTACTTAGTTAAAGAAAACATTATCAAATATGTACCGAATACTAAAACTCATTTCGATTTATTTTTGTACCAAGCACAGAGCATATTCTCAAAAAGTGTTTTTCAGAGTAAATACCACATACAACTCGATTAAAATCGTGTTTTTTTAAACACAAGGCAAGTTCTCACAAAGGTAGGTAGGTTACTTTCGAAAACGACCATCCTCGTTAAGCAGTGTTTCTAGTAGAAGGCACTGTTTTGTCTGAAACTAGTTAGGTAGTTTTATATATAAAAATATGGTATACATACAAATACAACCGGTTTACAATTAGACAAATACGAAATTTTAGAAATCAGAAAAAGCGTTAATAGTGAATTCAACTTAATTATTTATCATTTTTTTTATGTAGCTATCTCTAGAATTTATTTTCATATTAATATTAATAAAAAATAAAAATATTTTTTAATATCTTATGTAAATTTGTTACTCAATGTTTTGTAATAATTTTTTATTAATTACTTACATACTTTAATCATTTTTTTAATATTTATAATTTGTCTATACTTGACATTATTATTTTTTAGTATCATATATATTCCCGATGAAGAAAACATGTAGATATTGTTTATATTAATACAGTGGTGAATACAAAACATTTTTTTTATTAATTTTTTAATAATGACGGCACAAAGTAAATAATAATATTTTGAAGAAATTATAATAAAATCATTATTAATAATGAAAATTCCCATGGGGCTAAAATTAATAATATTGAAAATATTATTAGTTTTTTTTATTTTTAATTATTTATATTTTATTATTTAATATCGCTCAAAATATTTAGAAAACTTCTAGTTCACCCCCAAAGTCTTATCAAGAGTAAAACGACCCGAATTGGTCTTTGGTCAGTGTTATAAATGACATCGTTAAGGAAGAGTGAAGGTATGGCGACCCACCTTACCGCGACTACTAACTGCGAGCATTAGGCCCGGTGTAGGTATGGTGGCTTACTGAGGCCAGGCGGGTAAACCCGGGTAAATGTAACTAGATTATTAAACCAATCACCGTCTAACCGTCGCCAATTAATTTTGCCGCATCTTGCTTCTAAAACTCGGTCGCTGAGACCGACACGCGACGTGACGGTAGATATAATTTTGCCTCGTGAAATTCTTAGATGTGTTTAAATTCGTTTCTTTGATGACAAATTTTCGTCTTCCTCTCTCTTTGTAGATGTATGAAAACTCTTGTGTTTTTTATTAAGCTAAAATTAAATTTTCATAGAAATTAAATTAGATCTATCGTCATTTGTCTGCAATCACGTTCCTTTGACGAGTAACATTTTCTTGAACTTAACAATAATGGGTTCAGGTAAGTGTCTGGAGTCACGTTGTGAAATCAGAAGACATCGTCACACATTAATAACAACCCCGGTGAATTTTACCATCGGAACTCGGAGGCTAATACATAGTTTTTATTGTATGCCTGTAAACCCACCACCTTTGTGGCAGAGCGGTAAGCTCTTTGGCTCCGAACCCAGAGATCGCAGGTGGGAAACCAGGCAATGGTAATAAAATGCATAAAAATAAATGTTATTACACTTAACGCAAAAAAAACAACATATGTCTTATTCTCCTTATATAAAATGCCTAAACAAAATGAAGAAATGTGACAGTGAAAACTTTAAACAAACTGATTGGTATACTATAATCAACTCTTCTTACGAAATTAAATACCTTAGTGTGATCATTAATCAAAAATTAAAATTGAACAGACACACCACAGAGCTAATAAAGAGAATAAGTAAATATACGAGTATATATATAAATATATTCGTTAGGCTAAGAAATATTTTAAATGTGAAAATAATCAAAAATGTGTACTGCCCTTGTTCACTCTTTGCTTATCTAAGGCATTATTGGTTGGGGAGGATCTTATAAAAATAATTTTAATTCAGTAAAAGTTTCACAAAGAATCATCATAAAAGTAGTACTTTAAAAAAATTCCGCCCTCTCAGCGATATCACTTTTCACACTATTTCCAGTACCATATTTTGAAGATATATTTAATAAATAATTTTCTATTTCAAAAATGTGTACAGAGAAAAATCAGGTATATATGAGAAATGGAAGGCACTTATGAGAAATGGAAATCAATTCATAACACCTAGTTTTAAAACAACTCAAATGCAAAACCGTTGTATGTATCAAGCCATAAAACACTACAATAACCTCCCCGTTGAAATTATTATTATTTGCGCTGTATTAATGACCAATCGGAACAAATAAATAAAATTAAACTCTTTTTAAAGACAAAATAGCATGCGTAAATATGTCATCAAAACATTTTATAAATAGAAACAAATTAAATATTATGTAACTACCATATTAAGAATCGTGGCTCCTTATCAAACACAAGAATTCAACTTTTCTGAAAAGGTATACATGACCAAGAATACCCTTTAATTAAATCCATTTTGTAAATTACTTGAAATGCAACTCATAAGGAATAAAAACAAAAAAATAATAATATTTATAATTATAATTGCACCTCGTTCCAGAGATTCGTCCTGATGAGTAACCACCATTCATGACTGAAACATTGCTTTAGCATAGTCTTAGTGCGCAGATCTGGGTAGCGAGATAGTCCACAACCTTCCTCTTCACCTTCTCCTTCCCCTCTACTGCTTTATTCAGTCTCACAACGTTCCGCAAAACGAAAATGCAATGGTTCCATTGGCTCCGAGCAGTTTAAACTTTTCTGCCTTTGTTAAATACATAAATACGTTAGTATAGGATTGTTTACAACACATCGTTTGCTTCTTCTACGTCTCTACACTACTCTATTATAGTTCTACACGTGTTCTAGCAAAATTAGCCCTTCACTTCATTAGATATTCTACTCACATTAACCCTTTCGCATTGCCAACTTCAAAATTAATGTGAAAGAATTCTAAAACATTCCGTTTAAAATGTTAAAAAATATAAAAGTTTACAAATACGAGTAAATTACTCATACCAACAAAAAAGTTAAAAAATATTTTCCATTTGTAATTTCCACTTTCTAAAGTATTTACAACACATAACTTCATAAAGTTACCTCGTCCGTTTTGCTTATTATTTATTTTATCTTTCTTCCAAGGCTCTTCTTTCAACAGACCTCTATTCTAATTCTGATATTACATTAATTCGTTATATTGAGTTTCAATTTTGGAATAACTTATTGAAGCTTATAAACTTCATTGCAATATATTTTTAATCATTGAAGATAATATTAACAACTCTCAAAATGAAACATGAAACCGAAGAGATACAGAAAAGAAAAAGGTGAACGGTAGCATCTGGGACTCGAATCCAGGACCTCGTGGTCTATCTGGGACCTTGCGCTCTAATTCACTGGGCTACGGCTACCCCAATCCGCACCGCCATTTTTATCAATTGAATCATTTTATTTATTAAAAATTGGATCGGTATATCCGAGATACTATCTAAAGATTACTAATAAATTCAGACATAATCTTGTAGTCATGATTAAAATTTAGCAGCCTAAAATATATTGGTATTAATTGAAGATGATATTTAACAGTTCTTAGAAACCGAAAAAAAGACGGAAAGGATTGGGGGGAGCTGTAGCTCAATGGATTAGAGCCCAAGGTCCCGGATAAACCACGAAGTCCTGTGTTTGAGACCCAGCTGCTGCCGTTACCTTTTTCTTTTCTATGTCTTTTTGGTTTCATGTTTCATTTCAAAAGTTGTTATTATTATCTTAAATGATTAACATGTTAAGTTTGTATGGCTTTCTAGTCTATACGGGGTATATCATGACGTACCCGACAAACTTTAAGCAGTGATCCCTGAGTTTATTTGGACTACAAACGTAGATGGCATTTTGACGTCCGGTGATTTAAAAAAAATCATCTTCAATCATACATAAAACCACTAGGTATTGGACAGTGACCAGTGACGGGTGTGAAAGATTTTTTTTTGTTATTTGAAAAAAAAATTCTAAAGAACCATCAAAAATTTCGTCCTCATATTATCATATGTAATATAGAAATTGTATGTAATATAGAAATTGGCCAAATATATATCCATATGAGTATTTTGGAAGACGGCAAATTTTACATCAGTTCAAATTGCAAGCATTAAACTCTTTGTTCCGTGAAATGGGAAATAGGTCATGCAAATTGGAAACGGGAATCGATTTAATCAGCAACATACATCTGGAATCAGTGCATCATGTTGTTTGAAGCTGAAGTGAGTGCAGGCTTTAACGCTTTATTGTCGCAATCACGTCCAGCAAAAATCCTATTGCCGCTAAATAAAACAGATGTTAGGCTCAATTTTTTAAATTACAAAGATTTCAAGGTAAACCCAAAACATTTAAATTTGTATAATTTGTAGCTTATAGCGTGGGTACATACTGTAGGAGGAATCCGGAAAATGTACATTATTTATTTGTTATATGCCATCACGTTAGGGGGAGATGATTTTAATATGGTAGCGATTGCAAAAAGGTTAACTTTTAAGACAATTTTTACCAAACTTACCATTGGGTAGAGGAAAAAGAAGATTACGTATTCTGCGAGAATGGTTCATCTGGCTAAAGTATTAGTTTACCATAGAAAAATTAAGATGGAGAATACATTTACTAGTAAATAAAATTATAAATAAAGTAAATATAATTAAAAGGAATAATAGTTTTACTAGTGAATACTAACTATTAGCTATTATAGCTATAGCTCTATTCGTATGTTAGCATCTAGGGTTGTCATTTATCGAATGGTCTCCTAATGCCTAGTTTTATAAACGAACTACCAAATTTCTGTTACATGACGAACCGTTTCTTTAACGGACCGTTATCCGTCCGTTTTTTTTTATCTTGAATAATTTCCATTCGCTTGTTATCACTTTCAATGTTCTATAAGGAATCCATTTCATAAACACAAATTACATATTGTCTTTTTAATTAAAATAGTGCGCATTTCTAAAAAAGCGATCGTCGGCCATCAACTGACAGCTGTCAAACGACCAGTAATCTGACGAACGTTTATAAAACGGCGAAATCGGGCGGTAGATCAAATATTAGGAAAATGGTATCAAGCGTTACGAACGGGTGGTTATAAAACCTGCCCTAAACAAATTGGAAAAACTTAAAATCAAGCACAATAAAAAAAGATAATTTTAACAAATCTCAAATAAAAGAAAAACAGAGAAAGACATTGGGAATCTTATTTTCTGTGTCTTTTTCTGTTTCATGTTTCATTTAAGATTTGTTAATATTATCTTTAATGATTAAATATTACAATGAGGTTTGTAGGCTTCATTATGTTATTCCAATAAATTGACAGTAAAATTTTTGTTTTAATCATGTCTTGGCCACTCTCAATAAGATTAATGTTAAAAAAATTCGATTTCGATTTAGTAATGAAATAGCTTAATTGCTTAAGACAATTTAGAATTATTTCTTATCTTCCCCGAAAAACGCACAAAAAACGATTTTCGGTAAATCTTTTGCTTTATTTGGTACACATGGATAGATTATCTGCATAATATTGTTTTAAAATGATCGTTTAATCATTTAAATATTTTGGTGAATTAATTCTAGATTAAAAATATAATATTATCATAACAAAACTATGGTTGAATTATTTTGAAACCACCTTGATCTTGATTTTTTACGTGAGAATCTTTAGTTTTTTTTACGTAAGAATCTTTAGATTTTTTTATACCTACTTGTAAAATTAAAATCATAATACAGGCTCTAGAAATTATTCTTCCGATGCGTGAATTCTCCAGCTTCAACAAGAATAACAAATATTTAAAAACATATATGTGTATACGTATTATAATATGTTTATTATACAATATAATATTCTCATAAGAAGGTAGCTCATTTTAATCCAAGTCAGTGGCAGGCAGCCCTCGTCTGTTGCGGACTTTTCTTTGAAAGTTTTTTCCTCTCCGGAAAATTGTTCCCCTCCCCTCTCCCAGTCCACCCTCCGCCTTCCCGCCGCTTGCACCGGTTCCGAGGAATGCTTCTTTGAAAATTTGCTCAAAAGGATTGCCAGCGTTAAAAAAACCCCCGCTTTGGGAAAAATTTGGAAAGAGCTACGTTGATGTGAATGTGCTTGGAATAAACTTCATACGAGTATTAACTAATTTTAACTGGGTTTTTCTCTTATCGGAGGTTGGCTGCCATCATTGCAAATGGTGTCCTCCTCTATCCAACAGTCATCAGTCTTCCCGTGTACTTTATGTTGAATATAATATAATTTATGAACGTATTTTAAAAAGTTAATCAATATTGATGTTTAATATTGGCGTAACACTGTACAGAACACTATGTGGAGAACGCTGCAATAATTATTATCATACTATGTTCATTTTTCCACTAAGGGTTGGTTAGTAGACATTGCCATCGGGCAATATATCCGGCCATAAAAATATGTATTATGTATAATAAGTATGTATTATGATGTTTTTTTATGAAGAGTAAATAAAAATAAATAAATGAGAGACACATGAGAAATACAGAAAAAACATAAATTTTATTTAAACAACTGGATAAATAGAGCCGTCTCAAAGGCCACACAATACGACAGATAGCGTAAGGTAGAAAATATATTATAAATAATGCTTTTAAACTACGTTTATAATATATTTTCATTCCAAGTTCTAAACTAAAAAAGTTTTCCGTACAAATTGTTATCAAAATACAGAACATCTCAAAACCATACAGATTCTCGTTTAACTTTCTTTCACTGGCTTTCAGGCATCAAATTCACATCATCATACAAAATTCCTAGAAAAACTAACTTAATTACCCCAACAAACACGGTAATTTCTGCCTCTGAAAGAAAATTAATATAAAGCAATTCTCGGTATATTCCAGACATATACACGCCCCTACGGGTACCTTCATTATACCTGGGCACCGTAAAATCATAAAGTAGGTAACGTCAAGAATTCACAAGTAAACTGGTAAAGGTCCGGAGAAATGCTGTGCGCTGTGGTATAATTCTGCTGGTTGCTTTTCACCGGTGCTACTTTCAAGACGCGAGACGCGAGGGCTTCCCACTACGGTAAAACTATCTACTATACTTAGTTAAGACATCACGGATGAAACGCGTGGAAAAACACGTAGGAAAATGCCACTAAAGAATTTCTACGGTGCTTGGGTTTTTGTTTGGAGAAAAATCTTTATTCTTTCAACCGTAACGAAATTATTCCTCAGTTTTTTTTTGTATTTTTTGTTTTGTTGGTTTAGAATTATAAATTTGTATGTTTGTAGGTACTCGCCAATCATTTTAAAGAGACTTTTAGCTGTGTAATAGTGTACTGTATCGTAGGACTACTACGGAATAAAGGAGAGCTTCATTGGCCAAGTATTTATATCACTTAACCTGATTTTATCGAAAGAGCGGGATATTTTACTACATGTATTACGGGATAATATGCTGGATATATGTGTTACATATTTTATTGCACATTTAACAAAAACAAATTATAATCGGTAAATTGTCAATTGGGAGATTAATTAATAAACCATTCCCCAATCTTTGACTTCTGCAAAATACTTTGTGCTTTTTTATTAGAAACATAATTGTTTTAGACTTTAGACATCATTAAAAGGTTTGGATTTTTCTTTACGGAAACTTTGCATTCTCCTTAAAGTGCAGATGCCTTCGGGCAATGCGAGAGCTCATTTTTCAACATTTCATATATATATTGTATAGATAATGTGTAACGAGTATGTGCAATGTGCATCGCTTCGACCGATAGTTCGCGGTTACCGAACATTCTCAGCGGGAAAACGCCCGCAGCCGCCGGCTGCTGCCTGCTGCGGCCATAGACAGGCCCGGACTATTTAACTAAAGGGGTTTTTTCCCTTCTTCTTCTGGTGCCCTTTTCTCTATTTCTATTAGAGGTTGACTTTCGTTAAGGCAACCAGAACATCCCAGATGAACTGCAATCGAAGGTCCCAGTCACGTAAGTTTCAAAGACATGAGGTGCGGCGACTTTCTCTACTACGAGTACGTCTTCCATCAAACTGAATTATCAGATGAATTTTCCTTTTCCTTACTTTCCTTACTTTTCAGTTAGGTTACCTTGTATTAGTCGGTCTTCCTAATATGACCCAGATCACCCAGGTATTGTAGTTTTCTTAGTTTAACATTTTGTACAATTACGCAATTTTCGGCGATTTGGTGGACAAAATACAATTAAGAATTACAAACCGAACTTTAAAAATTACGACATAAAAAACTGCACATTAGGTATTTCGTCACTTCCTTCTTAAATGTCTAAACATTTTCCTTTTCTTTTTTATATTGGCAAGTATTTCTTGGAAGATCTTCATGGCTCTATGTAGTAATGAATTTTGCGATTTTGTTTTCTGTTGAAAGGGAAGTCGTACCTAATTTCTTCTTTTAGAGTGGTTATGTACGTGTTGGTGTTTATTAATTTTTAAGAAACTCAGAATTTTGTTGGCCGTATATATTGTATATATTTGCTTAAAAGAGAGTATGTATAGATCCCTTAGCATTTTTTTAACTTTGGAATATTTGTTTCATCAATTATTCGCATGGCTTTGTTTTGCAAAACTGTTAGTTTTCTAAAATCCTCCTCTTTTGAAAATAACAAAATACTGTTACAATAAATAATATCAGGAACAATGATGACATTGTTTATATTTTTACGGTATTCTGCACTGATATATCTTCTTATCATTCCGAGTAGCGAGACTTTTTGGCGATTTTCTTTATAACATATATTGTATTTAAAGATAGAATCAATCTGGAATCTATAATAACAGCCAAATATTTCATTTAGGATACTTCATTCATGGAAAACAAACTGTATTTTCGGGAGTAACAGTCAACAGACGGTTTCATTACTGAGGAAATGCACGCACTTTGATAAATCCATAAACCACAAAATTCCTAAAAGTGAGATCCTGCAACCATTCTAATTTTGGGTATAATTCACCACTGTCCGGAATGTAGAGACTTATTAAATTTAACCAACGTTTCAAACAGCGTTACAGTGACCATCATCAGACATCATAGCAATAATAATTATTATTTTATTAAAGTACTGACTCTAAGAGGGTTAACACGCGCAACACGGTATCACTTCTACATACATAAATATACACTATACCATATTTTCATTTTTTCTACGCATCAGCCCTGATGATGGACACAGTAACGCTGTTCAAAACGTTGGCTAAATGAGGAGGAAGCGCAGGCTTAATTTCCTAAAAAACTATCCAAGAAAATACTTTTAACCGTGAAAACAGCTTGTTATATTATTCGTAAAGTGATTGGTTGTTTAGCGACGAGACCACCGTCGAGAATTTTTTTAAATAATCATATATTGATGAAAACATAAACGACCTTTGAAAAAAGGCAAGAAAAACATCACTTAAAATTTTTGGTTACTTCAATATGAAGAGCAATGGGCCCCAATAGGGTAAATTCAGCCCTGACTGTATTGCTCTACTGTGCACACTGTACCCTATACCTACGCTGCACAATGCGGCTGCGGGGTGCGGGGACCGCTGCCGCTTTATTTCCGCTTCACTTAATGACCCACCCCCACCCCCACTGATGTTTGATTTATTCTTACTACTCTAGATTCTGATTCTACCGTGGTAAATAAATATTCATGGATAACAAACTGAACTTTCAGGATTAACAATCATCTGATTGTTTTATTTCCCTGGCTGCAGGAAGGGCAATATCGACATATTTAGCATCAATGAAACTACGTTTAAACAGAAAGCTTTGTTGCTATTTGTATAATACCAGTATGTGTTGTATGCAATTTACTAACATTATCTACCTTCTTTCTTTTGATTTTTCTTATTTTTTATAAGTAATTATTTTGGGTGATGTACATCCTGTCTCATTTAAAAATAAAATTTGTATTTTGTAAAATTTTTAAAGGGAATAAAGAATGGAATTGAATTGAATTAAATATTCATTGCTGTGGAAATGCGCGCACTTTGATAAATTCACGAACCACAAAATTCGTAGATTCAAAAGTGAGATCCTATTATCCCACTAGTGCTGGGCATTTGGGACTAGGTGAAGTATCATCTTAATTGAAAAATGTTCATTAAATATAACCAAAACCATTTTTTAACACGAAGAAATATTGTGGTATTTGAAATGGAGTTTTTAGGGTCGCATTGAATCTACTAACCTAAGTTCAGTTTATATATAAATACATAACCTATAATAAAATCTGTTGCGATAAAAAGATTTGGTACTATTTTTTTTAAAGATTACATTACTCGGTAAACCCTTTACCCCTCAAACTTCTTGCCTATCCCTATGTAGGAATTAAGATCTGAAGCTAATCAACACTCGGACAAGAATGGCCGTTTTTTGGGTATCTCCCTGACGCTTGGGACACTGTTCACTGCGCATGCGTGCGCCAGTGTTGCCATTCATCGGGACTTGCCAGTATGTTAAAATAATGATTTGCAGTTCCTACACCTGCTTCTTGTGTTATTTCCTACTCCAACACTTAAACGTTGTCCTGACGAAGAGGACTCTTCCGAAATCAGTTGATAGTTAGAATAAATTTGGTGGTTTAAAGCAAAGTATGGCAGTTTGAAGTAAGTAAATTAGTAAATACTTAAATTAATCTAATTATGGCAAGCTATTATAACTGCATTTTAAAAATGTGAAAGAAAAAATAATAATTTTCGACTGAATTCTTTGTAAAACCAAGCCTGGAAACCATACCGAATATATTATCTAAAAAAAAATTGTTGAAATGTTCATCCTGCCGGCAGGCCATTATGCAGAGGATTCTGGCGAATTCCCTCACTCCGTTGCCCCCGTGGGAGAAATTGGCTAGGAATAATATACCACACGCTACCCTCTAACCTACCACTATAACACTACCTACCAGTCGCGGCTCGTGGCTTATCTCAGTGGGAGTTCAATCGAATATTAATAAAGGGAAAACATTCATCTCTATTGGGTTAAAACATACTGAAACCAGAAAATATTGCCTCTAACGAGAAGTGCATGTGCTTTCCATCCCAAAAAATTGCCTAGATACATCTTTCATACATGAAACAATCTTACGTTGGTCTTTTCCATAAATCCACATATATTTTCCCCTCGGTCTAAAAGAATTTAATCACTTCACAAGAGGGATTAAATTTTATGACAACCTGGAAACGACATAAAATTCAGCGTCTCATAAAAACGTCTGTGGCTAAAAAATATAATGTCAAATGATAAAAAAATATTTATGTGAAAATCAAGATTTACGTAAGGAATGTTCTTCTTTTATGTACTTGCCAATGCTAGCAAATTCTAGAAATACGACGAAAAAAGGTGACATCTACAGTTATTAACTTATTTTAGTGACAACGTAAATACAATACGTTGATTCTTCCAAATACTATTATGTGCGAAATTGGGATTAACAAATCCCATAGTCGCTGTCTACCCGAGCTGCTTGTAAATTCCCAACGTTCGCGTGCCTCCCGATGTAGCGCTATAATATGTTTTGTACGAACCGTTTCTTGGGACAGAAAGTTCTATACGTGCGGGGTTCAAAATGCTCGTTCGGGATTCATTTCAGACTCCCTCTCCGGCAGTAGAAGCAGACGGGTGGAATTTTAGCACGGAATTTGAATGGCGCCCTGTCTAAAATGTGATGAAATTATATTATAAGTTTCTTTTATTTTCTTATATTTCTTTATGGGAGTTCACTGCACAAATGCTCTTTAGATAAAACCGCCACTATTACCTACACTATCTACTGTGAGACCACTCCCCCGCCAGTAATTACTATTCCAGTACTGATCAGCGTTATGCCAGTGGCTATATTAGTGATTTTATTTATGTGGAAAAGCGGGCGAACACAGCGGCAACTTGCTCCATAGGAATAGTAGGGAGTAAGACCGGTCTTATCTATTTTAACTGGAATATTCAGACTTGAGACCGAAGTCAAGTTTTGCAGTTAGCTCTTTAAGTTGCAGAAATATGTAATTAGCTATCAACTTTCAAGTGTCGATTAATTTACTCGTTTTAAATCAAAATCTTTTTTTTCAATAGTATTTTATACGTATACATACCTATGTATTACTTTCCCGAAACCGGGAGGGGGGCTACTTGTACACTGCGTGTTTACAAATATAATAACCCATTCTTCAAATTGTGGGAACAAACATTGAAAATTGTACAAAATTTCACATACAAATTCAATCATAAGTCCAATGCATCACTTTATATTTTTTTGTACATGCAAGCTTCTGATTTAAACTGTACATTTTTTTCAGAAAATACCTATTTATTCTTAAACATAATACTTCTCTTTTCTTTCTATAGTGTTACAAAGAACATCTGTAAAAAATGGATGTTGGATTTAATTAAGACTTGGGATTTACTATATTACTCCCTTTGATGTCGGATATAACCATCGGGAACATGAAATATAATGGTTTCCATAATCGATGAACTTTCCTAGAAGGTAATCTATCCCACAGTTTCCCTCGGGGACTGGCCTAGAGGAAGGCCACAGTGCCAAGTACCTCTATTATGGCACGCGTTATTATATTATTTATGACAATAGTATTTGTTTCTAGACCCGTGAATACCTCCTATGTAGCTTACGCTTAGTTATCGTACATTTTTCAAACATATTCCGTATATTTTGAAGCTATTTTCACGATTCCAGTAAACCTGCCGTAAGTCAATGCCTTCCAAAGGGGAAAATATTCTTCCGTGAAGGTAAAAACAAACAAACGTTTGTGTACCATTTTCATAATTTTATTTGTTCGAAGTAAACTGGGAGAGTTTTTGTATTCCGCCCGTTTGTATAAAATTCAATGAGGTATGAAGGTACTTCAATATGATTTTGAAAAATAAGCGTGTAATATAAAAAAAATGAAAATGTTGCGGGATGTTTAGAAAGAGAATATTACCTTTTTTTTAAAATAAATATGATTATTCAGATTTGAGGCGGATTCGAAGAACATAGTTTATCAAATGTGATTACCACTGTTTTATTTTTATTATTAAAACTTTCTGTCCACATAAATCGGGATTACGGATATAAGTTAATCTTGCAAAATTATTAAAGTTTCAGTTTGAATGTATACTTATGGGAAATTCCACCGATTCCAATCGGATTCCAAATTCCAAGAAACCTTTATTTTGACATTATATGAATGTCGGTAAAATATTTAATGCTTTGCAGTTATTTCAAAGAATCATTATGATTAAAAATTTCGAACCTACTTATTTCCTTTTTTCTCTATAAAATTTGAACCCCTCAAAAAAGTTATTTTTGACGTATGTAAATCTTGGTGCGCGATATTCACGCATGTGTAATTTCATCAAGAAATATGTCTTTTGAATACGTATTTTTATCATTTAAATTAGCTTTTTCGTTTAGCATCTAAATGAACCCTTTCCCCGTCCCTCTAACCTCAACACATAAGTACATCCCCATACGATGCCATAGTTCCACTAGTTAGCTCTAGGCAGTTATGGCCAAGGACGGTTCGTGGCCGTTCTCACTGGGAGTTCAATCGGAGATTAAAGTAAGATAAAAAATCTTTCTTTCCATATTTAAAAAAATGCTATGTTTCTCTTTCCTGCATATTACATATTGTCCCTAGTTCTGGGGGAATTTCATAATATTACTGCACCAGAAATTAGCGACCTAGCAACAAGAAAAAATCGGCGATTTAACATTCATAACGCACATATGGAATTCATTTCGGACTGGTGAATTTTTTAGCGCCGAATTTGAATGGCACGCTGTTTAATGTGTGGTTAAATTATGATACATGTTTGTTTTATTTCCTTCTCTTTTTTATGGGAGTTCACTGCACAAACGCGCGTTAGAGAAAACCACCACTGGTAAGGAATGGTAGGTAATCAGTGTAATCACATTTTTAAAAATCTGTATAGAAAGGAACTTTCCTATATTCGTCTTTCTTTTCACAGAACCCCACCCAACCTACAAAAATATTCCTTAATAATTTGTGGATTCCTCAGATCCCCTAGGTTCGGCAACAGGACTGATGGTGGTGTTAAAAAAATTATTATGTAAATTTTGGTTAAAATTAGGGAGGAGTTATTGGCTGTTAACTAATGTTAATTGTACGAACAGAAAATACATTAACTGACGTTTTCGTCTGTAAATTTAATATTACCGAATAATAAAGTTGACATAACGACGTCACGCGTTGGATGGTTGGATGGAAGTTTGGTAAACACGTGTAACTATCGTAATATTGAAATCGTCATTAGTTGTCTATTACAACCCTAATTGGGACTGGGAACTCAGTGTGGGGTGGTTGCAGGCTGCGCATACCTATACATTGCTTACAATGTACATTACTTAAATAACCTCAATTTGCATCATTCGACAGACTCTGTGGTTGAATGGTTACGATCCTCGGCAACGAATAATAATAATAATTTCAAGCCTTGTCAATATTATCCTCCATTAAATCGGATGGCGTAAAGTGAACTGGTCTCATCAGCTCAGTCGGTAGAGTGGTTGTCCTGGTAGTCGGTAATAGCGGGATGTCCCGGTAATAATAATAATAATAATAATGGATGATTTGTATATCACCTCAAGGGCGCTGTTCAAATATTACTTCCTATTCTTTAACTAATTATGTACAGACAGATACAGAAAAACATACTTACCTGGCAGGTCGCTTCAGATGAACACAGTTTTATTAGAAATTTTAAGTATAGAGATAAAAGTTTTACAGTTGCTATTTTATCCTCCTTTTCTATTGATGTTACATTTATTAGAAGATTGGTGGCGCAAGAAGAGTTGGTATTTATTGAAATATTTATAATTTTTAGGACTGGAAAATAGTTATAAAATGACGTAAAAAGCGTAAGAAGCTTTGAATAGATGTTAACATTTTTTATTTATTTGTACACTTTTAGTTATTTACTGCTGTGGACGTATTTGCGCACCGATGCGTGAATTTTTAAACTTTTTCTATTTAATGACTTTAGGTAAACACTAACCGGCTAGCCTAGCTAAGCAATTTACGGCTGCATTTCTTCAATTTATGGATAAGATTGTCTGAAAAGATGAGTTAGATGGTAAGACAGAGGTCCTGGATTCTATTGCCAGATGCGACTGATGCTTTTTTAGTTTTCTGTGATTTTTTTCGGTTTCGTGCTTCATTTAGGATTTGTTAATATTATCTTCTTGAATGATTAAATTTTATTTGTTTTATTTCACAATTTATTCATTTAAAATATCGTATAGTATATTTGCGGCACGTTCCAGAATGGTAGATACTTTCAGTATCGCCCTGGTGAAAGACCACCATTCAGAATCGAAACATTGCTTTAAATGGCTTTAACCATAATTGGTGAACAGATCTGAATAGCTAGGTATTTCCCCACATCATACCCCAATTGAGGATGCCATAGACTCCCTGGCTCCGGACGGTTGGTAGCAGTTGGAACTTTTGCGCGGTAACATAAAAATCAATAAAAAAATTCCATATCCCCAAATATTATAATTAATTAATTAGTTAACCATCTTCATTTCTCTGGAAGGGTGGGCAGATAAGTTGTAATGTTACAAATGTCTATTTGCAGGTAGAGAATGCAATGCGGATTTACGGATTATTCACAATGGATTTAGAATATTGATTTTTATTTACGAGTATGGCATCTGGATTATCCGGATCGAAAATTAAAAAAAAAAAAATTATTTGCAACGCAATGTCATATGAAATGACCGCGTCCAACGGGCTAATGGCAACGTAATAGATAATATCTAGATTTTTCTAAGATATGGTTGAGTAAATTTGTAATAATAAGATTGTTCTAACCGTGGTCATTTGGAGATTTCCCCACCTTCCTCTTCCCCTTCTCCTTCCCCTCCCGAATACCTTCAGCCTCACAACATTCCCCAATTGGGGATGCCATAGTCTCACTGGCTCCAGACGGTTGGGAGAAGTTGGGACTCTTGTGCGGTATTCATGTAAAAAAAAAGATAAAATTCAAAACTTCTTTATTGTGCAAATAAAAGTATAAAGTACAAAGGGTATAATAGATTATAGGTAGATCCTATTTCTTACAGTTAAGGACGAGCAGCCAAATAAGGCGCTAAACGTCCCTTTACAGGTTGCTAACAAAATAAATTCTATACGGGTAGTTAGGAAAATGTCTAACATTTCCAAAACCAAAAAGATATTTTCGAGCTCTTTACCTAAAATTTCAGTAAGAATTTCACGTAAAACTTTTGTCGTTGAAAACCTAATATATTTTTGTAACTACAGTGTAGAATTTATAAATAAATCGTTCCTAGTATTTCTTGCATTAGCAGACTACTAAATACATATTTCTGTATGCCCCTTTTTAACCAAAACCACACAGAACACCACAAAGGCCGGGACACTGAATCAAATCGATCTCTTAACTTGAAAAGTCAGATTTTTTTAATTGACTCCGGATTTAATTTGTTCATGTGACTATTAATTCTGTAGCAAATAGTATTGTTACAATAATATTTAATGAAAGATGACATACAATTGAACTGGTCTCATTAGCTAAGTTGATAACGCGGTTGCCCCGGAGAGGCAGAGGTCCTGGGTTCGAGTCCCGGATGCGACTGAAATCTTTTTTATTTTCTGTTGTTTTTTCCGGTTTCATGTTTCATTTAGGTTATGTTAATATTATTTTCTTCAATGGTTAAATAATACAATGAGGTTTTAAAATCTCAATAAAAATAATTCGTAATTTAAAAAAAAAGTAAAAAGCACTTGTTATTTTTTTTTAAATACTTTTATCAAAAACATAATATAAAATTACAAATTTGAACAAAGGTTATGAAAAAATAAATCCTACACATAATAGGTATAATATGCTATTAGAATTGGAATTTTCTTTTTTAGATAAATGTCCAATTATTTTGCTCAGCAAATATTCGCTATGAAAATATAAATTTATTTCCAGCAAAAATTCTCTCTTCGCGAGCTAAAAAAATCTAATTAATTAATAATACGATTAGGTACCATAAAATACGATCCCAGGGAAAATATTTGTGTATAGTGAAATTAGTGCGCCATCCTTCTGTTCCCCTTCTTCTTGAAATTTCCAATAAAAATCCTAGAATTTAATCAATTTTCTCAAGACTATTTTCATTTATCTCATTTCCTGGCGAAGCGGTGGAGTTGGCAAGCCAATAATCTTCAGTTCCTCGGGCCTGTTTGATGTCGTAATTTTATTCCACGAAGATAAACACCCAACCTCTTGCAGCCCCTAATCTATTCAAAGATTGAAATGTTCTTGGAACGTGGAAGTCTCCAACTCGAGGAAAATTTAGTTTTCACTACTTGTTATTTTGACGGCCTACGGAGGTTGCGGGCTCAAATCTCGGCGTCCGCAAGTAAATTTTATTTAATTCAATTGTTTTATATCAGTGGAGTGTTAGATTCTTAGTATCGCCCTGGTGAAATACCACCATTCAAAATCCCAACGTTGCTTTAAATAGCTTTGGCCTTGTTTAGTGAAAAGATCTGAATAGCCAGGTACTTCCCCACCTTCGTCTCTCCCATATTTTTCTCCTCCCCATTACTTCAGCCTTACAACATACCCCAATTGGGGGTGCCATAGTCTTACTGGCTTCAGACGATTGGGAGTAACTGGGACTCTTGGGCGGTACTCACAACAACAACAAAAATCCTATTTACTTCACATGTATAGTATACTTGCGGAACGTTCTACAGTGTAGGTACTCTCAGCACTGGTGAAAGACCATCATTCAGATTTGAAATGCAGTTTGGTGACCAGATCTGAATAGCCCGACACATCCCCACCTTCTTCTCCGCCATTTCCTTCACCTCCCCATACCCTTCATCCCCACCACATACAAACAAATCATTTAATTATTACAAAAAAAAATAGCAATTAAAATATGTATTTTCCAGCAACAAGGAAATGCAGTCCATTTCTTATTATTAACTAGCTGATGTATACCCGGCCTTGCTCGGGATTCATACTAAATTTTAAAACGTTATAGCAACAGTTTTGCCCTATTGGATTTCCTTCAAGCAAAACTATTTTCAGCAAAACCGGTCGAGTAATTTTCGAGACGATAGAGGACAGACAGAAAGACAAACATTCATTTATATATACTCATTTACAAATAGAAGATATTGATGTTCTAAGTTATTTATCGTAGTTATAATAATTATAGATGTTTCAATTTTTCAAAGCCACCAACACGCACGAAGTCTATGGACTTGTTGCAAGGCCGACTATAGTACAGGCCAGGACGCGCGGCCCCCAAATTACAAAGTTAGTGTTGTCATATTTTAGTGTTCGTATCCGACATGAGCGCCGATTTTCGACCTATTAAGTTTTATCAAAATATGGACTTGTTGCAAGGCCGACTATAGTACAGGCCAGGACGCGCGGCCCCCAAATTACAAAGTTAGTGTTGTCATATTTTAGTGTTCGTATCCGACATGAGCGCCGATTTTCGACCTATTAAGTTTTATCAAAATATGGACTTGTTGCAAGGCCGACTATAGTACAGGCCAGGACGCGCGGCCCCCAAATTACAAAGTTAGTGTTGTCATATTTTAGTGTTCGTATCCGACATGAGCGCCGATTTTCGACCTATTAAGTTTTATCAAAATATGGACTTGTTGCAAGGCCGACTATAGTACAGGCCAGGACGCGCGGCCCCCAAATTACAAAGTTAGTGTTGTCATATTTTAGTGTTCGTATCCGACATGAGCGCCGATTTTCGACCTATTAAGTTTTATCAAAATATGGACTTGTTGCAAGGCCGACTATAGTACAGGCCAGGACGCGCGGCCCCCAAATTACAAAGTTAGTGTTGTCATATTTTAGTGTTCGTATCCGACATGAGCGCCGATTTTCGACCTATTAAGTTTTATCAAAATATGGACTTGTTGCAAGGCCGACTATAGTACAGGCCAGGACGCGCGGCCCCCAAATTACAAAGTTAGTGTTGTCATATTTTAGTGTTCGTATCCGACATGAGCGCCGATTTTCGCCCTATTAAGTTTTACGAAAATTAAGATATTGAAATTATTAAAATTAACATCGTTAAAAAAGGGAAAGGGGTAAAGAAATAAATGAAGTTATACATTTAATAAGTATATATATATATCAACATCAATAACCACCCGACAGTTAAAATTAATATGTCACTTTCAAAAGCCAAGGCGAACGCGCGGAGGCCCCCTACAAGTACGTCTGGGCCAAGGACCGTAGGATCTTCCTCACACCTCTCAAGCTTTTTAGTGAAAAGAGAGGATAATCTACAGAAATTAGCATAGGTTTTCCTTAAATAAATCAATCGCTCAGTCTATTGTTTTAGCCTACTTAACTTATACGTGTATCATGTATAGAAGCATATGATTCTCTCTACCTAAAACCCTCCACCCCCCCCCCCCCCTCACTCCTCACTTATGTCTAAATAATAAGTACCTACAGAACTGACAAAAAAAAATATTATTTTTAGAATTATTACAATATTGTAGGACGTTTAGAGCTGACAACATAAATTAGATTTTTTTAAATAGATATGTTTTTTGCCCCCTTTTGCTGCAATGCATCTGCAAAGCAAACTAGCCTGAAATTTTAATTCTCAACTTTGGATTAACTTTTTGAACCTTATAAACCTCATTGTAATCTATTTTTAATCATTGAAGATAGTTTTAACAACTCTCAAAATGAAACGTGAAACCGGAAAGACACAGAAAAGAAATCGAAGAATCGGTATCATAATACCGATTAAAATTACGGAACGGATTGGGCTAGCTGTAGCTCAGTTAGAGTGCTAGGTCCCGGATAAACCACGAGGTCCTGGGCTCGAATCCAAGCTGCTACCCTTATCTTTTTTTTTCTGTGTCTTTTCGGTTTCATGTTTCATTTTATATTGACAATTCTTAGTATCATTTGGGAATTTATTGAAGAATTCTTATATTACCAAACCAATAACAATTGTTGTACATACGAAAATTAATCCGAAATCAATCAAAATAGCGGCCTTATTCTAGTCGCAATTCTGTATTCAATACCTACTTGAAACAATTCACGTACGAACATTGTACTGATCATGTAATACACGGATAATAATTGTCAAAGCGTAACTTAACTTACAAACAGTAAAATGACAATGAATATCCATTGTATCCATTTAACAACAGAAGGTGTCTTCCCAACAGACTTTATACTATCCAGACTTCGTAACTACATTATACAAATACAATAAATTATTACGTAAACCTTGTGGCTTGAAAACTTAGACAATTTAAGAAGAAACTAATCTGTAAATTGACTTTATGAACAACGAATACTTTTCATGAGAGATAAAATGTATATTCATAAATTTATTGACGCCTGCGAATCAAATATATTATTCGTGGGGAACCGTGGATCAGGCACTGACCTCACGTGGATATAATTGTTCATCAAAATCGACCGACGAACAAAAGAAAACAGTTTGTAAATACTTTATTTTCTGTCCCTATTATATAAAAAAAACACGTGTCTTCGTGTATTACGTATGTTTGTTTTATAACACTTATCGACGGCACGTTCCACCTTAAACCCGCGTTTTTAGCTGCATTTACTTCTGAAATACAATCGCTCACTTATTTTATTTACTTTTTGTTAATTTTTGTAGTATTGCCGATTATACAAACAGGTAACAAAGGTTGAAAGTTCAGTATCAGAATCGATAGAAAATAACCTAGGTGTTCCTCAAGGGACGGTATTAGGCCCAATTTTATTTATGGTTTAGGAAAATGATATTATTAAAACCATAAAAAATTGCATAATCAGGCTATTCGCAGACGATACGTTAATATATGGTACATTTCATGTGAAGAGTACACAGACGCAATAAATAAAATAAATGAAGACCTACAAAATATAGCTAAATGGCTGAAAATAAGCAATTTAAAACTGAATGTAAGCAAAACAAAATATATGGAAATAGGCAATAAATCGCATAACATAAGGTAACATTTGACGATTGATGATAAAGACATTGAAAAAGTAAATGAATTTAAATATCTAGGTGTAATTTTGTATTCAAAGCTATCTTTCACACCAAGTTTTGAAAATGTGTTATAAAAGGTATCAAAAAAGGTTAATTTTCTTGGAAGACTAAGAAATAAACAAAATAGAAACACCTACTATAGTTACTCCACATTTGGGCTATTGCTCTACGATATTATATTTGGCCAATGAAGGAAATGTAAACAACCTACAAATTATTCAAAACAGAACTATGAGATGTATACTAAGGAAAAGCAACAAGAATTAATCAAATGAGAACAGAGCTTTATTGGATTCCAATAAAAAAGAGACTGCATACAATGTGTTCATTTTTATAGATAAAATTCTGAATGACCAAATGCCAAAATATTTTATGGATGAAATTGTTTTTTTAGTAAAAGTGTACATAATTATGAAACTAGGAACGTAAATAGAATTAGATTACCGCATATGAGAAAACAGAATCACAGAACTGCTTAATGTATAGAGGACTGAACATGTATGAGATCCCTGAAAGTCTGAAGAATGAGTGAATTTAAAAATAATTTGTATGCTTACTGTAAAACTATATTTATGAATACAATGAAATGTAACCATTTGCGTATTAGTTTATATACATAAAACGTAATATGAACTAACTCAACAAATATATATATATATTTTTTAATATGGAATGTATTGCATTGTACAGGCCCCCATACCTTCTGGAATAAATTATTATAAAATAATAATAATAAAATGTTGTTTATAAGAGGGGAAAATTTCAGCCCAATCCCAAAAAACGTTAATGGAGGGCGAATACAAATATGGACGAAAATATATCAGTCCACTTAGAGCTTATTTCTTATTTTAGATATTACGGATACATGTGCAACAGAAATAGCTCGTTCATTTATTAGTTTCTTTTTTGGCTACCTGGAACAGAAAAGCGCGAAAATCTGTATAAAACTGTACAATTTCAAATTACATGGGTTTTTGTATAATTTATTTCACTTGATATTGTGTCTTTGAATAGAATAGACTGCCCTGTTTCAACTTTCCGCACGGTAACCACATCAATAACGTTTATTCTGCTACTATATTATCTTATAAATATAAGCCCCCAGTTTTTATTCAGATAGACAAAAGACACAAGCGACTGAGTGCCACGCATTTTTTTCCACATCGTTTCTTTTCAGCTGTAGTTTCCCTCACCGTCATTTTTTCTTGCTGTCGGTTTTTCCTCGCACGGGTAAGTCCTCTCTCTTTGAGCCCCCTAACATTATTGACATTTCACACATAGGCCTTAATTTGGCTTTACACGTTTCCTCAGCATCCGGCTGAAGCTTTCTTTGTCAAACTGTGAACCCTTTCTAGTAGGTTTGCAATTTAACACGACCTTTCATGAATATTTTGTGAGAAGAGTGCCATATATTCTATACCAACTTAAATAATTTTTTACAAACGCTTTTTTAAAGATATAAACATTGTTAAACTAAATTATGTAGTTTTGCATTATCAATTCAAATTGCTTCTGTTTATGGATGTTACACAGAATTGCATAAAAAATACGACTGCGTTTAAAAATTCTGAAAAGTTCATTCCGTTTCATGTTTACATGCGCGAGCTGAAGACTGTTTCATACGCGATTTAAAAGCTTAAATTGTTTTCAGTTTTCTTACTGACAGCGACAAAAGTTTGGCGTCCACGTGCAATATATTAAATTATGGATTATTTATTGTCAAATTACAAAACAGATTTCACGAAATGAAAAACCAGGTGGGAGAAAGGATAATATGAATAACATAATTAATTGCAATGGAAAATAGGACGAAAAATAATCCATAAGGGGGAAGACTCAAATAAGGCGCTAAACCTCACTTCGCAGTATGCTAACGTAAGCAATACAACACATAATTTATCTGCAAATTCTTAACAGAAAGTTACGAAAGTGTCTAAGGTTTTCAGTAACGTAAATTCTTAAACTGTAACCTTTTATATTATATATGAAATACCTACAGTAATTTTAAGTAAAACGCTCGACAGTGCCTTCGCCGTTATGTTAACTGCACCCATTACAAACATATTTAATCAAAATCCTTCCACAATCTCAGAGTAAATAAGATCAAGAACCAAAAGCGTTTATTAAAAATAATTCAGTAAATCTAGATTTTCACTGTAATTCCCTCAAAGTTCAGGAATTTTTAAATTCAGTTCCGTCATACAAAAAACGTATGACAATTTCTGGCCCGCGCGATTGTTGATAAAACGATTTATTTCGGCGGAGTAAATCAGTTGTGAGAAGTCCTTCAGAGCGAGCGGACGTCGATTGAAATTCGATATTTCTGTCTGTTTTATGACGAATAGCTGGGAAGAGAGGTGTTAAACTGCCACCGGAATGTAGGAATTACGTATTTTCGATTTTTTTTTGTTGTATAATCACATTTCTTTGCAACGTTCTTTAAGATGGTCCAAAAGTGATTAATTTATTATACGGCACAATATAAAAGACCTGCGCACTGGAAAAAAACTGACGGACGTGGTACAGATCTACAAGATTAGATCTTTGCAGGCGGTCAACAGCAAAACTAATGAATGAACGAATTATTTTTAAAATCTTAACATTTTTTGTGCCCATATAATGTACAATCTTGACGCCCCTGACTGCATATATAAGTATGCCGATCTGTGCATATCAAAATCCATAGTTTTAGCGGCTATTTTGAATTTCTAGATATTCACACCGATTTGGTTAGAAAGCGGCGTAAGTCATGTTAGGGGGGTGCTGAAGTCAAATTTAAAGTCAACTTGAGTAATTTCGATGGTCATTTTTAATTTTGAGTTCTCTACCGATTTGGTTCAAAATCGGAATTAAAGTGTTTGGAAGTGAACTGAAATCAAATGCGAAGAATGATAACAAAGAATGTTTTTCTTCATTTCAAATTGTAGAATCTTTATCCTACTTTAAAAAATATTAATTAACCTTCACCGAAAAATTACCCCTTAATTAATAATTTTTTTAAAAAATAGCGAAGTTTGTTTTTTTTATTTCTCGCTATTTTTTTTTTAGTGTTTAACCAATTTTGACAGGAAGGGGTAATTTTTCGGTGAAGGTTAATTAATATTTTTTAAAGTAGGCTAAAGATTCTACAATGTTTTTCTTTATTTAGAACACTTGTATTTCGGACGATATTAGGTCCTTGGAGACCAATTTGTTTTCAAATTGTACCATCTTTAGTCTACTTTAAAAACAATAGATTAACCTTTACCGAAAAATTACTCCTTCACTGTCAAAATTGACCAAAACACTAAAAAATAGCGAAGAATGACAACTTACAAAAAATTTGAATAATTTAGAACCGCTGTATCTCGGACATTATTAAGTCGTTAGAAACGTATTTGATTTCAAATTATAGCATATTTGGTCTACTTTGCTTGGGGGAGGGGCAAGGGGAAGATAGGAGACTTTTGTGAAAATACTCCCTGTTATAGGTATTATTCACCGGCAAAATATCAGTTTTTCTTATTGCCTTCATTGACTTGGTGAATTGTATTCAAGCTTATTGTGTGCGTCTGGAGTGGGTTGTAAATCATCGTTATCTACCTATGTTATATTTTTACTGCTGTTTAGTATACAATATTGAAGGGCGTTTCTAAATCCCAAAAATTATCAAAAGACAAATAATTCTTATTCCCGATTAATAAACGGGATCTAATTCACATCCTCCATCTTGGTTCCCAATTCAAATGTAATAGTAGAATTACTTAACCATTAATAAAAACCAAAGCCACTAAAGAATAGCCATATAAAAAAGCATCCAATTCATTTCAACCACCTTGAATCCCCTAGTGGACAATCGAAAAACGGATTCCTTGATTCAAAATCCATGAAAATAATTCCCTGTGTCAAAAAGCTGTGCTTATAAGTATTTCTGAGCAGTTGGTCCACGTTACCCATTTCTATAATATTTCCGAAGCTAAAAAAAAAAGATTATGCTGTGAAGAAATAAATATGTAAATAGTAACAAAACAAATCTTTTGTAAAAGGGAGGCACTTTGTATGGCTACTGACAATAATTAATATATTATATATAAATTGAAAAAAACATATTCTCATCAGTTACCCTATCCTATTACCAACAGATGCTAAGTTAAGTCTGTCAAGCTTCTATTTATTTATTTTTATACAGCGAATAAACGAAAAAATATAGAGCAAATGTTTTTTGTTTCGTATTGCATCAATACGCTGAACATTTTTTTAATCCGCCGTGGTCTACATTATCCACATTTCCCCAATCCTGCTGCCGGATCGCGGTGGTCCGTGGTTTTAAGTTTGAGGCCTAAAATTCCTAACGGCGGTGAATACGCGGTCTTATACTGGACCCATAATGATGATATCAAGTCATAGCAGCGATCAAGGTTTTGACTTGACATTATTTGAGTTCACGATTTCAGTCACATCAAATCGAAAAATATTTACCTTACAGTTTGTCAATGATCCCCAGACAAATAAAAAAAAAAATTCTCAAAGTTTGAAGAATGACTAACTAAAAGTAGTAGTATAGAAGAATTGCAAACTTTACCGAACAAATATGACGCAACAAAGTTTTAATACTTTTGGAAGAACCACACCAATCACATAAAACACTGAAAAATCTTTTATTGAAAGAAAATTGTGTCTTCCGGAAGTTTTCCGAGTTTCGTGTCACGTGAACCGTGATTCTAGCGCTAAACCCGTGTATTATGAATGCTTCATTTTCTGTCATCGCAGCAGAATTTCGACATTTCAATATATTTCAGGATAAATCACACCATTGGCTGAACTCCAATATAGTATTATGTGTGGCGTGTTTACCCGCGCCCCGAGCTGACAGTTTTGTATAAACCAGAAATGAAACCGCCGGTGAATCCGTATTTAATTAAAAAGAGCCAACGTCAAAAGATTTATTTATACATGTGAATATGTATGGTCTATCGCAGTTAGAAGACATATTTGTTTATTCTACGCGTTTTGTGGATAGAGAAGATCTTAAAGATAAAGCAAAGTTTTATTTAAGACTGAGAACTTACAACTGGACAAAAAAACGCCCAAATTAACTTTTGATTAGTTTTATGCACATCTTTACTCCTATGCCCTTTCATATTGGAAGTCCTTACGGCTTACAGCTTCATTTTACACTTTGTGGCTGTCATTAGCTAGAAAAAGACGTTAAAAGCTTAAAACAGTGCAGGATGAAATGAATCCTGGCTTTTGAGTAGAAAGTGAGAATGGGGGCTTGTTTAGCGAGTGCGCGTGATATCTTTATATTATAATTTCTGATACTTTGCGGAAAATGATGCACGTCGGTTTCACAGTGTCTTAAAATGAAGACTCGTCATTTTAGAATCCTCTATGAATCCTCACGACGTGTAAAATTAACCATGGTACTATTTTAATTTTTAAAATACATATTTTGTTCCTGAAACTTTGGACTATATTGACTACGACACCTTATAATTTATTACGGGAATATATATGAATACAAGTTTCAGTATGAAATCATTATAATATACATATATTATACTTGGAGAGATTGAAAGGGTGTTATACCAAAGAGTATAAAATGTAAAGTAATCCTTGCTACCAAGCAATCAGTAATCTATAGGGGTAATTTTCTTCCAGCCGCATCACTCATGGCAGCCATGGACTACACGGCGGACCCGTGTGCGGACTTCTTCCAGTTCGCCTGCGGCACGTGGAACAAGAAGCACGTCATTCCCGAGGACAAGGCCTCCATCAGCACCTTTGAGGTGCTCGCCGACCAGCTGCAGGTCATTCTAAAGGAGGTGCTCGAGGAGCCGGTGGACGGACACGACAGTGACGCCACCACCAAGGCCAAGGTCTTCTACAAGTCCTGTATGGACATACGTAAGTTTTTTATAATCACCCTAATTAGTAAGTTGAACTTAGATGTTCCTATTCATCCATATTTTGAAAATTATTGAGTGTAAAGAAGAAAAATCTTGCATAGAAACTGAACTGAAAAGAAATGAGCAGTCGGTATTGTATCCGCCATAACATGGTTTTTCAATCTCCATCTTTTGGAACCACCATATGGGATATTATCCCTTTCTTCTTCTTCATACCGATGCTTCTTCAGGGCAGTATACAACTTGTATACTGCTCTGTTGTATACTGCCCTGAAGAAGCTACGGTAGTAGCGAAACCCGGTCGGCAAAAGTATAAAATAAAAGTGATGTAAACAAAGTTATTGTTTTATTTTTTAAATTATAATGTCACATCACCAAGTTACCGCTTCATATGAAAATATAGAAGAACAAATATATCTCGTATATACCATCCGATGATATTGAAATTACAATTTGCACCTGTTTATATGGAGGAAATTGTTCTAAATAGACGATATAGGTCTGCATCAAAATGAGTGTCCGGTGTATTCACTTTTACCATGATTAACCTGTATCCCCGCTTCTGCCATTCCAGACCAGATGAGCAAGCTGGGAGACAAGAAGCTGCGTGAAGTGCTGGCCTCGCTGGGCGGCTGGCCCGTGGCCACGGCGGGCTGGACCCCGCCCGCGCTGACCGTGGAGGCGCTGCTGGGCCGCGTGCGCCGCGACTACAACGAGGGCGTGCTGGTCGAGATGTGGGTGGGACCCGACGACAAGAACTCCTCGGTGAACATCATCCAGGTGCGGACAAAGTAAGAAGTGGTCACACGTTCACAAGGGGACTCCGGCCGGCGGGAGACGATGTGACCGCGCTGTGTGAGGTTAGGCTAGGTTAAGCGATGCGCAGCTGACTTAAACAAGATAAGTTAGGTTCGGTTAGGAGATACGGTAATAACTTCATTAGGTAACAATTGACCAGGATGGGTTAGGCGACCGCGCGGGGTGAGGGTTGGGCTAGTTAAAGTGTTACACGACTGCTTTGAACTAGTTTAATGGGGTTACATTATAAGTTGGGGTCCTTACTTTGTCAGATTTATTGTTACCTAAATTCTGTGATAATAGGAATACAGATCAAATGAGCAGGCTGAATTGGGTGACTGCGCTATGGGATGCTTAGACAAGGTTATTGTGAAAGTTGTCACATTTATTACACGTCACTTCGTGGGCTCGGCATCTTTGCTTTATTTATTTACATCAAGCGTGGAGACTCCAGTACTTTGCTTGGTGAATTGTCTGAATCTGATAAAATTCGCATAGTGTAGTTTGTAATTCTTCGACTAATTTAACGAACTTAAAATGCCTAGTACCTACTGCACAATACACAACAATTTTTTTAGGCTTTCATCCATTAAAAGGAACGTCTGGGCGGACTGTTTCATACAAAACCTAATTTTGAATTTGAGGCAATACTCACCTAAACCTAATGATTGTTTTTTTCATCAAAAGGTATAGTAAATATCTAGTACGGAAGAGAAGTAATTTATTAATTTTTGTTTAATTTTATGAAATATAGGGCATTAAAGGAATTGATTTTGTTTTTTTTTTAATGTTTTGTTTTTATATTTTTATTTACGTAATCATATTTACAATACAAAGATGATAATTAAAAAAAAAATACAATAAACCCGCAAATCATTTCCTAATTTGCCTCTAAAATTATGAAAATTGATTTTTTTTCATAGCATGTACATGTTATAATTTAAAACAAAAATAAGTAAAATACTTCTCATCCGTACTAGATATTTACTAAACCTTTAAGGGCGAGAGGGACGTCGGAGCGGAATTATTTATTATTTCGAAATATTGCTAGTATTCTTACGCAATACGATAAACATAATGTTTTTAAATCGAAAAATTTTTTATAAATTTACATTGGCTTAGCATTTATCAAAATCTAATCAGAAATATTACTTTTTCTGAACGTCCTATTGTATGTTTTACAAAATATTTAAAATATGAATATGATTTTTAAAGTGGAGAAAAATATTTTTAATCCTTTCTCGTTACGTTTTTGTAAATAAACTAAACCAAAGATTTATAATCCGCATTGAAATATAAAAAAAAAAACATTAAAGTTACGTAGTGTTTATGAAAAAATTAAACTACACAATGTTCTTTTTTTATTTATCTTATCGACATGTTAAATAAAAAGCTTCACAGCATTTTTTAATGATATTCTACGTTTTAAATGTTTTTGTAAAACATGCGTAGAACGGTCAGAAATGTGTAATATTTCTAATTTTATTTTGATAAATGCTAATCTCATGCAAATGAAATAAAAAACGTAATAAATATTTCTCTCTTTAAAAACACCATGTTTATCGTATTGCACAATAATATTATCATTATTTTGAATTTATAAATAATAACTCTCCGACGTCCCTCTCCCCGTTAATTAAAAAAATGTCATTCGCATTCAGTGGGATCTTGGCCATGTTTAACATGAATAAAACTTTTTTTATATTCGTCGCCACATTACATATTGAAAATATGAATAAGCATCTCAATGGCTTCCGATCAAAAGTACCATAAATTTTTTACATGTTTCCAGATAGACCAAATGGCCCTGACCCTCCCATCGAGGGACTACTACCTCAAAGCCAACTCCCAGGGAGACATGGAAGCCTATCACCGTCTGATGACCAGGATAGCGGTGCTGCTCGGGGCAGACGTCGCCACTGCATCGGATGAGCTGCAGAAAGTTGTGGACTTCGAAAGGAAATTGGCTAATGTGAGTATGATATGGTCAGCTAGATTTTTTTTTTTTAATTTAAAGTACATCAAATCTAATAATGCTGTTATTAAGTTCTGCATATATTTTAGTTTTCTATTAATGTAACAGCTGGTTTGGTGTTCTAAGCCATTTTCATACTGTGTTTATGCCACATTGTGCATGGGGTAGAGCCAACCTGGTCAGCTTCAATGTCTCAAAAACCCAACCGTGTCTGATCTCGGCAAAAAAGGTGGCCAATGACTGTCTGGTGCAATTCGAAGGGAGCACCCTCCCCAACAAAGATTTCATTGAAATGCTTGGAGTAAGTAGTTCAGACCAGCTGAAGTATCGGGGCTCTATAGAAGCCCGAGTAAATCTGGCTTCCAAGAAACTGGGCGTCTTGTATAGGACTAGCAGATTCTTCAATAGTGATCAACTGCTAATTCTATAAAAATCTAAAGTACGTCCAACAATTTAATTTGGAAGTAACCTCTGGGCTAGAGCTCCCAAATACTTGAAAACCTGCTTGATTCTGTGCAAAGGAGGGCGGTTCGCCTGATTGACAATCCGTTGTTAACAGACCGACTGTTATCTCTGAGGCACAGACGCAATGTAGGTATGCTGAGTCTGTTCTACAGATATTTCAATGGAGATTGCTCGAAGGAGCTAGCAGCGTTGATCCCCTCCGCGCCGGTGCACGTGCGTGAAACTCAACGGACATGAGGGGAACATCCGTTCACGGTGATGTCGGCTTCATGAGAACGGGTCGTTTCGCCGACTCGTTTTTATATAAATCGGCTTGTATATGGAACAAGCTACCGGCATCTGTCTTTTCTCCAATATTTAATCCAGGCCTCTTCAAATCCCACATTAACAAATCCCTTCCTACAGCCCCCTCCTTAACCCGCCTCATAACATTGCCCAACCAGGTAGCGATATAGTTACCCTATACGTGCTCTGTACATACAGGGATGTCCTTGTGAGGTATCACATAAAAAAATAAAAATCGATACGATTACTTACATAATTTGTAAAATGAATTTATGGTGGTGTTTGAAATGATTTATTAATATTTTCGGTAAAAACCGATTTTATAATTTAAACACAATACAATTAAGAACCTAGAACTTTTGTGTGAAGGCTTGTTGTATAGCTAATCAGTTTGTGTCCATTGCTGCATATTTATTCCGTCATCAGCGCGTGTTTTTAATGTTTGCGGTGTACACTATTTCTTTTGAAGTGTATACTCGTACACCTATTAGAATCCTATAAGATTCATATCTGGATCTGAATGAAATCGTCACTTCTTCAAATCTCTTAAAAAATACATTCTTAGTAAGTCTTCTGGAATCCAATAGATATGGTTGATACCTGAAATGGGTTGTCACTGGAGACCGATGTGGAACTGGTATCCAATTACTTTTGGAACCGGTTCCTCAAAAGAAAAAGAAACTTGGGAGAGTGAATATTTTCAACAAAATATTAATTGAATATCTTGTGGCGTTTTTAATTTTTCAATTATTTTTCATAATTGATAAATATTCCAAAAAGAACCGGTTCCAAAAATAACCTCAGAGAAATAATATCGACGGTTCCAGTGACAGCAAAGGAACCAGTTCCAAGTATTCGGGACAGGAATATTGAACATCTCTAGTATACAACTTTGCCTTCCTCAAAGGTCTCAACATTTGCTGGTTTTTTTCCCCATCCAAGAACTTTTGATTTCATCTGTCAGTCGTGATATATGTCCAATCGAATGTGGAGATTGAGGTGTTCATTTCGACTAAGTACATTTGTCTTGCTGTTAATCCATTCATTCTCAATTTTAACAATAGAAAACCTATATGAAATTCTAACAATTATTTTTCTCCCAAGGTGTCCGTGTCAGAAGCAGACCGGCATGACACCAGCTCCATCTACCAGCAGATGAACCTCACAGAGCTTCAGGTGGCCATTCCTCAACTAAACTGGGAATCTTACTTGAAGGCAATTCTGGATGTTCCCATCACAAGTGAAGAGCCTGTGGTCAGTTACGCCATGCCGTACCTCACTGGGATGGGAAAGATTTTGGCGGAAACAGACAAAAGGTGAATTGTGAAGAATAATGCATTTTTTGCGGAAGACACAAGAGTTACTTAAATTTTGTATACAACAATCCTTGAACAAATCTTGTGATTCTTGAGGGCGCAGTAAGTACCCAACATGCCAAATCGCGTGGATAGCGTGGTTCTAACTTGGACAGTGTTGACGCATTACCCAACCTCGCAGCTTGCAGTATCCTTCACCAGAGCTGAATGTTGAAAAAGGAGGAGTAAGCTAAACACAGCTCAATAAATCAAATATCGTTTGAGCGCACTTGAAGTGAAATAACACAAAACTGCGCTAGATAAATGCTTTGTTATTATTATATTATTATTATTATCGTTAGCCATGAGAAATTTAAATCAGTATATTAATTCCATGAATCACCAAATGTGTCCTTTTCCATTTCAGAACAGTGCACAACTACGTGATGTGGCGCCTAGTGTACGCCATCATCCCACACATGATTGACGAGTACAACCGCGCTAGTGTGGACTTCAGGAGGATATTGCAGGGCATCCTGAGCGAGAGACACCGCTGGTCCATGTGCGTGGAGTGGACTAACAAGAAGTTCGGCATGGCTGTATCTGCCCTCTTCATCAGAGATAATTTCAACCACGAAAGCAAGGTGAATAAAACTTACGTAATCTCTATTGAGTAGTAAAGTACATTCACGATTTTCCTACAATATATGAATAAATAGTGTATAATATATGAATAAAATATACATCTTGGGTTTGAGAAGTTACTTTTATGTGGCATCCACTTCATAATAATTTTCTGTGTCCTGTCATCTGAAAATCTTTCCACATGGTTAGTCCATCGCAGTTTTATATTACCCAGAGAATCTTTGAATTGCTTTATGGCCAATAATTTTATTCTCAAGTACCTGTGTGGTTTAAATTCTTTATGACTCCAATTTTGGGGTTCAAATATTCCCAGTGACTTGGAGCAGTTAGGACTCTATTAAATAAGTATATAGTTCCTTTCCTCGCAGTAGAAGATTATTGGAAATCTCAACAACTCATAGAAACGAGTGTTTTCGAATGGTCTCAGAGGGTTAATATAAAGGATATCAAAATAATTTCGAATATCAACAAAGTTCTTTCAGAGAGGGGAAGAAAAATCAATCAATCAAATGAATGGAAATAAGTTAATAAGCAAAAATAATTAAAAAATTATTGTTTACAGGAAGTTGCCCTGCAGATGATTCACACAATAAGGGAAGCCTTCAATGAACTGTTGGCGCACAACCACTGGATGGATGATGAGACAAGGGCAGTTGCGAAAGACAAGGCCAATGCAATGAATGAGAGGATTGGCTATCCCGATCTCCTGAAGCAGCCTGATGAACTCAGCAAGGAATATACAATGGTAAGCATGACTATGTCCAAACATTATTAAAGTTCTGATTCTCAATCGAAACCAGAGACATCTGTCGGTTCATTTTCCAAACAGAAAATTAATTAATAAATGATCACGGTATTTTTTTCAGCTAAATATTAAAGTGGAAGATTTCATCACAAATGTATTACATGTATTAAAACATGAAGCATATCGCAATCTCCAACTTCTACGTCAGCCAGTCAACAAGGACAAGTGGACAACAGAACCTGCCATTGTGAATGCCTTCTACAATCCCAACCGCAATGACATAGGTAAATCATTTAAACTTTTTGCGCCAAACGCATGAAAGATGCTCCCAATCCTGGAGAGAGATCTCAGAATATAAAAAAATGCTGCTAATTACTAGCCAAGTTTACAACAATTTCAATTTTATGTTCACCCTGAGCCAACTCTTAGGCAGTGTATGACACTCGAAAATGTAATGAATTTATCTCTATTTTTCATGAATTTTCCTTGATTACAGTAATTCCCGCTGGAATCCTTCAGCCGTTGTTCTACAGTCAACATTTCCCCAAGTCACTAAACTACGGTGGAATTGGAGTTGTGATTGGCCATGAAATTACACATGGATTTGATGACAAAGGTTCGTTGGAGTTGTTTGAAGCCTGATCATATATATCTTTTTTTATACTATTGTATTTAACCATTGAAGATAATATTAACAAATCTCAAATGAAATAAGAAAAAGAAAAGACACAGAAACAAAAATGTAATGGTCACTATCAATATCATCTACAAGTAATTTCAATATTTTTTACTGCTATCTTTCTGTGTGACTGCAAGATTCTACACGAATTTATTTGCAATCTGGAAGTGTCACGGATATACCTGTCCGATTTTTATTGGACATTTATTGTATTTACTTTTTCTACAAGTGTAGGGTTAATATTATTTTGTTTATTGGAATAACTTATTAAAGCTCAAACCTCATTGTAAAATCATAACACATCTCAACTGAAATAGAAAAGACACAGAAAATATCTATCTGGTCCTGGATAGACCGAGAGGTCCTGGGTTTTAGGTCTCGGATGCGAGCGTTACATATTTGTTTTCTGTGTCTTTTCTGTTTCATATTTCAAATATTTCAACGATTAAATGAGGTTTATAAGCTTCAATAAATAAAACAAATAATAAAAATTTGTAATTCCAAAATATTTAATACATATAATATTATTTACGTCAATAAATAATGAATGACTTTTGAACCTTTGAATTTTATACAATGTTCTTTTCGGATACCCGTTAATGTACGTAATAGTTGTATTGCAATATAGTATAGATTTAGAATCTAGAATTTTTTTTTCTTATGCAGGAAGACAGTTTGACAAGGACGGCAACATGATGCAGTGGTGGAACAATGCGACGGTAAAAGCCTTCAGAGAAAGAGCCCAGTGCATCATTGACCAGTACTCCAAGTATAGGATAGACGAGATTGGCATGAATATCAATGGAAGGATGACGCAAGGAGAGAATATCGCAGACAATGGTGGACTCAAACAGTCATTTAGGGTGAGAATTACTTTCTGAATGATTTCAATGACAAATGTGTGATGATATATAATATAATAAAACTTTTTTTTCATAATTCCATTCACGCAATACAAATTTTAGATAGACATTATTGAGACATGTAAGAATGTAGACATGTAGAATAACCAACATAATTAGAAAGTCGGCAGTCAAAGACGACTTAATGACAAATATAAAGAAAACCCATGTAATAGAATAAATCCCTTGTATTATCTCCCCATCCCTCCTCCCCCACATGTCGGGTATATAAACCGTAGTTTAATATTAACTTTTACCAGTCTGAAGATGGCTTTAACCAGCTGAAACCGGTCACGGTGAAATAAAATAAAAGTGGAAATAAGTTTTATATGTGTGTTATTATATCATTAACAGGTAAACAGTTGTAAAAGAGATGGAAAGTATTTGACAAAGTGGTTCTACTGGTAAACAATAACAATAAAGCCAACACCATAAATTTCCAAGATTTAAAATCAATAAGTATCGGTGCGTAAATGGTCACTGTTAAACTACATAAAAAGTTTTTTTTTGTCATATTTGAGGATTCTGTGTGGAGGGTCTTTTTGAGGAAAGGAAGGAGTGAACATGGATCTTCAAGATACCCATGTTGTAGGGGGAGAAAACACAGAGGCTGGCAAATCGTTCCATAGCCAAGCTGTTGAACTCAAGAAAGAATAGTGGAAACGACCCATTCTCATGTGAAAATTTCAATCTTGTTCAAATGTTGGGCGTGCATTTGGCGTGTTTCCCAACCATGCACCGGTGCCTAAGGGATCAATGACAATAGTTCCTCAGAGCATCTTCCATTGAAATTCCGGTAGAACAAGGACAGCATTCCCACCTGACACCTGCCCTCTAAAGATTGCAATCCATTTGTTAAGATAGGGGAATCTGTCAAACGAACCGCCCGTTTTGGCACAGAGTCAAGGGTTTTTACAGATATTTTGGGGCTCCAAACCAGAGGTGGCTATCAAATTCAACAGTTGGACACACTTGCGATTTGTACAGGGTCAGCAGTTGTGTACTATTAACGTATCTGCAGGCCCTGTATAGTACGCCCAGCTTCTGAGAGGCTAACTTGACTGGCTTCGATAGAGCTCCCATGCTTGGGTTGGTTACTTAAAGTTACACCAAACATATCAATGAAAGGCATGCTGGGAAGATTGCTTCCATTAAAGGAGACTAGATTATCATTTCAATCCCTTTTGGATGTAATCAGACATGATTGTGTCTATGAAACATTAAATTCAACGAGGTTATTCTCACCCCAAGAGGAAACCCTCTCGAGGTAACCGTGCCATATATTCATTAAAGCGTTATTTTGCTTATATATAGGCGTACCGCAAGTGGGTGTCCAAGCACGGGCCCGAGCCCGACCTGCCGGGCTTCAACCTCACGCACGATCAGCTGTTCTTCCTCAACTACGCGCAGATCTGGTGTGGCTCCATGCGGCCTGAAGATGCCCTTAACAAAGTGCGCTCCTCCGTACATGCTCCAGGTTAGTACTAGCTCATTCTATTTCTCTGTTCCAAGTGCCATAACCTCACAATGGGGTTGACGAGTGTGATCGTGACAAATATTTCTATGTCCTCTTCAAAGCCATCCAAACCTTCATCCTATATTTTTCTAAAAGCTGTTCTTCAATATGACTGACTCTCATGATCCAATAATGTTTGTACGGCTAATTACAAATGTCTAAGCCTTTGGTTAGGATGAAAATGAAACAAAAAAAAATCTTGTCCGACATTGCTTGTTGTAGAACTAATAATAATAATATTTTTATTCTGGGCTACCCGCAGGGGTTGTGCAATGCAATGTAGTCCATATAGGCATATAGTACACCATAAAAATATGAAACATAAAAAAGAAAGGAAATAAATTTACATTTTTCCACAAAACATGAAAAGGAAAGGTTTTAGAAGAACATAATAATTACATAAAAAATAAAAATAATAATTAGAGAAAATATAATAATTAAAGATATTCACATCGTAGGTTCCTTATGAAGGTTTTTGTAGCATCCATTTTTTTTGTAATGCGGGGTTTAACCACCTGATTGCGGCTTTTACCATAATATTTCATGAATTTGGTTGTAGCATAAAAGCAGTTCCCTCTGCCTAATGTGAACATTTCGCTCGCACCGCAATACCTCGATAACTGAAACAATTGTCTATAGACGTTGTAGTATTGGACTCTTATGGCATTCCACTGTGCTTGGGTATAGTGTATCCACAGGTCTGCTGTGTAAAGGTTGATACAGTATGCATTGAATAGTATTCTCTTCACAGGACTGGTGCATCTGTGGAACCTCCTCGCTAGCATGCCTGCTCGTATGCTGATGACTTGCCTTTGACGGTTAATGTCTGGTCCATCTTTGAGACCCGCTGTGATGATATGTTATAAGTATTTCACCTTGGATACAACTTGAAGTGTTTTGTTGTTCAGTTGTATTGTAAGTATGACCGATGGACTTTTTTTATAGTGAAATACCATCACTACGAACTTCGTTTCATTATATAAGATTTCATGTGATTCGGCGTACTGTTCACATATAGCGATTAGCCTCCTAAGCCCATTTAGAGATGGCGCCAGTAGGACCATGTCGTCAGCATAGGAAATATTGTTGGTGCTTATTCCTCCAATAAAGCAACCTACCTTTGGAACTAATGTTCGATGAACTTAACTTGCAGGTCCGATCAGAGTGCTAGGTCCACTGTCCAACTCCCGCGACTTTGCAGAGGCATACGGGTGTCCCCCGGGCTCCCCGATGAACCCCATCAACAAGTGCGACGTGTGGTAACACCGTGGAGCCCCCACCTAGTCCAAACTCCATGGGCAGCCCCGTGCAGGGCCCCCCTAGCGGTGATGATACACCACTTACTTATTTCATGCAGTGATATTTACAAGAGGACTCGCTACGGCTGAACAACTTAATGTGGATTTAGTTTGTGGGAAACATTGATTGTTCATGTCCATACAGGTAAACTAAAAACAGAGGATTAGAATTTTCATTATTCTTCCTCTCCAAACTTTAGAGCATAACAAAATGCACCTAATAAGGAACTCCAGTTCATTTTAAATTTTTTTTTTTTGTAAATTATTCGAAGCCCGTCGAAATGCACGAAATCTATGGCGAATCGGGTGTGACGTCATAAAGATACAGTTTTGATAGACACACAGTTTTTTTTGTTCTTAAATTTAACTGATTTTAATTGAAGAACACATTTTAAAATTTGTACCAAATCCTAAAAATACAACCTAGCTGCACTCGATTAAATTTTTTCGTGTCCCAAACCCCGTTTTTGGGGTTATGCTATCAGATGTCCAAAAGAGAATTAGGTTTATTATACTTAATTTTATAATATAATCATAGTAAACCATAGCAAAACACGAGTAATAGAATTGTGTACTTTAATTGTACATTGACTCCAAGAAACAACAATATTCATAATTAAAATACATTATCACAATTTCAGTATTGACTATTAGTTGGTTATCGATTTGCCCTAACAGTTTTTTAACAATAAAATTGTGGAGCTTAAAGTCGCCCAAATAAAGTTTTTTTTTTGGCAAAACTAAAAAGATACTACAGATAAAAATTTCCATACAAAACCAGAATTAATTTACTCGCGAATATCCGTATGATGTCAGAAGCCGTCGATTCAATGATGACAACCAAACAGGGCGTTTTGATTTATTGGTCTGTAATACGATTTATTAATTCTACATATAATAAAACCCATATATTCAAAATCGGCGTTTGTTGACTTATATCAGTGGTGCATAACTGGCGGCCAACGAGACACATGCATTGGACAGCATTTATTGGTTTGACCATGAAGATAGAAAAATTTCCACTAACTAACCATCACGCCGTTTCGCCGCAGGGGTAGGCAGAGAGGACGGACCGCCAAACAACTCGATCTTGGTATACACTTCTTGCCTTTTGTTTATGCATTTTATGATTGATTTACTAAATGGTTACCATTTCACAAAACACAGAAAGGTATTCACATACCAAAAAATCAACACTAGCGATGCCACCGGCTACAAAGTCAGCCATGTTAAGCTGTAGGTACCCTACCCACTGCAGCCGACAAACAAATGTTAAACCTGATTATTTGGCCCTGCGGCTATCAAGGCCGTGGATCACTGATCTGTATGATTTTTTAAGCCGTAATATTTTTCTCTGGAGTTCCTTATTACGTTATAATGTGTATTCCTTTTTGTAATAAACTATTTTAATTAAAATTTGTGATTCAGCAAAACCATGTCAGTTTGAAAAGTAAACATTGTCTTTTTAAAACTGCCTATTGTGCTTTTGAGTGTCAGATTCCAGTTGTATTTTGTAAATTACTTTTAGCAAATGTATTTATTTTTAAAACCTAGTTTATTCAGTTTTAAAACTATAAACATAATTGAAATTTATTATTGTTTATATTCAATGTCATGCTCTTTTAAAAAGAATAATTTTCTAAAGAGCATTTGTATAGAATTTGATAGCTAGGAATATAATACAACGTAATGTTACATCAAAATTAAACATACTCTTTTGAGTAAGATTTATAAACCATTATACTAAAAATAGGGTGAAGAATTTAAAATGTCACAAATGTTTAAAAAAACATTTTTGTAGTTAGCCCTAGTTAAAAATTTTATGTATGATAATCTTATATAATGTAAGTCGCATCAAAATTTTATAATGTTTATTGTTCATCTCTTTAACAGATGATGCATTCTTCCATTTTATAAACCCTTTACTTTACAAACTTAAATAAAAGTGAAATATTCCTCTTTGTATAACTATCCTCCTGAAAATAAACAGAGCCCCAAAATAATGCCAGTGCCTCAGATTGTTTAAAAACGTCACAAAAGCTCCTAGTAATGTAAACATACCCTGGGAACCATTTTTAAGTTCACTCACATAAAAAAAGGTTTACCTACCTTTTATAATACAGTGATATTCCTTTGGTTGATAAAATTCCAGTTTTGAAAGTTACATCTAATTTAGCAGTTAATATTGACTCGAACCATTTACTTTAATGTTATTATGTGAAGGTAATGTTTTTATTCTTCTTTCTCTCGTCAACTTACCAATTTTTGGTTATTTGAAAAAGATGCCGATTATAGAAATGTATAAGTTTTCATAAACTTTAATTTATAAGATTTGTATGTTTTTGAAAATATAATATAATATAATATAATATGTAGCTTTAATAATGAAATTTCAAAGGCATTTCATTTATAAATATTATGTAGTCAATGTTAATTATATGTATAATAATATATTATAATATATATTATTATATGATAATGTTATCATTAGTGTATTATAAATTTAAACATAAATAAACACATATTGACTGTCTTGTACAAGCGCGATTGCCTTCATCCCGGCCTCTTCTCCCGATCCCCGATCCTGAAAGTAAAGTGGAGGTACAGTTTGGAGAATGTAAAAAGAAAAAAGAGTTGTAAGTTTCATATTATGTTTTATGTATAAAAAATGATGAGAATTTCTACAGAAATCGTTCAGTAGTATAGTAGTAATATGCTTTCATATACAATCATATTTATTTATAAAAAACAATGTTAATTAGTAAAATTTGTACATATTGCACTCTCCAAATATTAAAATGTCTATGTATTTAAAAGGTAAACTGACAATTAATTGTAACAATAAAATCACTCAATGATAGGGAAAGGGTTGGTTTAACACAAAACAACGTAACTGCCAAAGTTCAATAGATTGATGTCAGTGACACGGAGTTAGCCGTTTACGTATACACCTATTATCAACATAGTCATGACATAGTACACTGCTTTATACACCTTGCTATTGAGTTCTTGCGGAACTTGGGAACCATCCAGTTCCAGATTCCAGCACATAGGAAATCTCTAACACAGAAGAATGATATTTACAAAGAGATGTACTACTCCGCGCGGGAGGGAGAGGGTACAGGATACGAGATACGAGATAATAATAATATAGATCATTATCAACAGAAACATGGTTCCGATGTCGAGCAGATTTAAAGAAACGTATATTTATGCAGAGAAATAAATAATATATTGCGGACTATTTAAAATAAATACATCTATAATACATTCTCCTCGTAGTACATGAATAGTCACTGACACCCGTTCTGGTTAGTTAGTAGAGGTATGTCACTATACCTTTATCCAACTCATAGACAAAATCTTCACAATTCATATGAACTGGGAATCAATAATTGCAGAAATACCTTCCAATGGACATTGCTACAAATATCTGTTTGCACAATTGCTCTAACAATTGAAACTTCCTTACGTTTAATAGGGATAGTTAAATAATTTACATGGGTCATAAATTCACATAAATAAGAATAGTATGAAAAGAAATAATATTTACAAATAAAGCTGCGTTTCGCAAGGACTTACAAGTATTTAACAGCTGTCTGTACAGATCAGCATCACTTGAGCACCTCAGATGCTGAATGCCGGATGCCGACTCGACTTCCCTTTGAGATTACTCTTCACAAGTTCCATAGATGTGCAATTCTTTAGTCCCCAATGAAAGCACACAAAACAACCAAGCGCTATTAATATCAATATCAATATCGATATCACCTTATCATTTAGTACTTGAATTAGCGGATGTTCGTACAACAGTACAACAGTATGTTTCCTTCCGGACCGGCAATGCTACTTTTACTCTATACAGAACACATAACATTGGAAAGGTGTACATCTTAATATTTATTCATTTGCTTGCTAAATCCATATCAACGTTTACCTGCATGACACACATGGCCGAGTTAAGCTACCAACATTTGTCTTACAAAACAAACGCGTACACTTTGGTTTGGCAGTACTTTTGTATATATTCCTAGGCTTATATGTGACATTAATAAAGGAAGAAATGCCGCATCTGCAGCTTATTTAAAGTGACCAATCTGTCTTCGCTATCAGATTGTCGTTAGAATTTTAAATAAATATCTAAACACCATTCACGGGGACATTTTCTCAGAAAATGCCAAATGTAACTGACCCAGATAACTTTATTTCTATAAAGAGGTTTCCATGTTTATTAATTCTAGACTATGATCTAGCGTGAAAGGCAAAACGTACCTCCGTGTAACAATTAAGGTAAACACAAGATAACAAGCTTACAAAGAGATTTTGGCAGTGACATGTAAGTTAAAGTAACAGTTACAGTTAGTTCCTTAACTGACGGTTTGTGCAGCGAGAGACATCTCTCAGGAAGCGACTGACACTGAAACACCGACTATGGAATATGGACGCACATCGTGCCATGCAGTACTCCTATCGCACCGACTGAGTATTAACCGTGTTGAGTTGATACAGATACATACAAAAGATGACGTATTATAAAAACGCTTTATATTCTAAGTACCTCATGTAAATGCCGTAAATTAATTAATTCATATTTCTGAATAGACAATTGCTAAAATGCACCAACGAACTGAGGAATAATTCCATTGAATACTGTTTTAAAGAGCGCGCCATCAATCCCGGCTGACTGAAAGAAAAGTGTGAATTGTTCGACCCATGTTGGAAATAAGCAAACTTCTTCCGCGACCCACTTTTCATTTTTTGGTGAATTTTTAGCAATGGAATATTCAAACATCTACTCTTATAAGAACACCTTTGAAAGTCAATTATTTAGAAACAATTAATTTTAACGATTATTACAAACATTTTCTCCAAATTTGATGGTATAAAATGATTGAACACATAAAGCATTCTTACAAAGATACGATTGAGATGACAGCCTATGCACAAGTATTGTGAAGTTTTTCGATGATAGATGAGTGACAAATCGCAAAAGAAATATATATATATAATATAATATTATATTAACCACACTTGTAGGCTTTAAATACTAATTGATTTATTCATTAAACAACTTACAAATATTTACAAAGTCTTAAATTTTTCTCTCCATTTCAAATGAGCCATTTTCCATTTCCACACAGCTTTGCATTTCCTCAGAATTAATTAAATAAATGAATGAATCGATGTATTTACAAATAACATAAACTGAATAAAAAGAGTTTAGTACGGTTGTTAAAACCTGCTGGGGGCAGGGACAATCTCTAGGCAACCTTTACACTAGTGTAAATCCTAGCGTAAAGTCCTAGAATAAAACTTCTTTGTACGGGGTTTATTACTTTGTATCGATGTACAGTGACTTGCTGAACATTTGAGTTAGCATTTCATTAATGCTGCGGTAAGTACGATAATTTAAAAATAATTTGATAAAATTATGAAATTTATAAAGTTTCATACAATTGGGATAAGGTGTGACAACATTTTATAAAAACTTTTAATAAAAAAAAAGTTAAAATTCTGGAATGCAACCTAAAAATAAACATTACCCAACATATAATGTTTGTTTGAGGGGTGTACACCATCAGGTACAGCCCCGACAATGCTCCAGACAAACTACCTTCCCCGCAGAACCGCTGACCATTCGAGCAATGACTGAACGGAGAAACGACGGGGGAAATGTCAACGATTTCCGGAATAAGATACCAACATTTAAAGCCCCAAGTGTTTAATAAAGTACACAATGAAATACAACTTAAACTGAAAGATTAAATAACAGAGAGTATATAATAATATAATGATTGGTGCCGAGTGCAGAGGTTATAATAAATACATACATAACAAATGATAAAGCTACAACACTGCAATATTTATTTGTGAAAAATAAAATGTGATATCTTTTCTCTATGTTCCAAGGTACATTACACAGGTACCTCAGTTTAAGGCATTTTTATGGCGCTAAATATGTTTATCAGTCGCAACTGATAAGGAACGGGATATTGGTGGCTCTCTTATTCTGTTCATTTTGGGAGACTTGTAAAACCACGTACATTTGCTTATCAATTGCGAGTGTGTATAATATAATTTATGCTGTTTTCCGAGAACTTTTACAACCAACGACTTTAGAACAGAACATTTACTAAAATATTGTTATAATTTATTATTCTGTATATTGTAGAAAGTTGAAATAAAGACACTCGAAAGAGAAAAATACAAAATCTGATCACAGATTGGATAAAAAACGTATAGTCGAGTTGAAACTTCCATCAGAAAACAGCTCTCTCTGTGTTATAGATTTTTCCTTTGTTTGTAATGTCAAATAAACCGACAGCTAAAATATATACCTCTGGTGGTTATAAACATTCTGTTATAGTATATTGTTTTCAATTTGCACTCTTTATTTATATTAGTTTATGACCAGTGTTTTTAAGATACTATATACATTATGATTTACAGAAAAAACAATACTTAGGGGTAAACATTGATTTTTATATTTTATATTGAGGATTCCTTGTTTAAAATACATATTTAACAATGAAGTAGCTATGCAGTTTACAATGAAGAAAAGAGTGACCACTGTTCACACACATTTACAAATACCTATACATTATGGTTCAGAGGTCAGTTTTCAGAGTTTTTAGTTGTGTATAATCAACTAAATAAATTCCACGGACCGAACAATCCAGAAAATTGTTTATACGGATTTCTTGAGGAAAAGGCCATCACATAAAGACATTATGTATTACATTTAGTATAAATTTTGTGCCATCGAGATAAAGAGTCGTGGAATTGACTGAAGCAAACTCCAAACACATCACCATAGGACAGAGGACTGATCAATTTTCTCGTTACTTAGTTCTCCTAAACTCCTCAGTAAGAATTTATTTTTAAATACAAAGAGTTCACTTTATAGTGCAATACTCCATGAAAGTGTGTGAGGTAGTTTGCAACTGCGTCACTACACATCGTTTCCATCATTGGAAAGGCTATTTCCGAAACAGTGATTTGAGGGGACAGGTTATTTACAAATTGAATGCGTTTCCAAGTTAAAACTTAACAGTAAATGTACGTATGTATGTATGTGAGTACTTATAATATGTAAACACTATCATTACACTCTTAATGTTACAATAGCAACACTATGCTGAACTACGCAGTGTTCTAATTACTGGTACTGTGTCTCTCGCGGTTCCACTTACAACAAACTCAATATGCGATTGTATTTCACTTACAATTTACAATAAATACGAGTCTCAAATGCTAAGCTCCCTGAAATTCGAGTCAATTTTTCAAAACGGTGGAAGTCCTTTAAGAACTGATTAGTTTCCAAAGGATTGTTTTATTCCACCGGGTGATGCACTTTCCAAAACTCAAAAAACGGACGGTTAAATCTTGTTTCATACAAATTGGTTACAAAAAGGCTCTCTCATAACAGATCAGATCTCATGACAGAAGGCCCGAATCAGATCATTCACTCGCCGGACGCTGGATGACTAAGGGAACAGGTGAACTCTAAGACACTTCGAGACAGACGAGAGTGGTGACGCTATCCTAACCCAAACAAGGAGGCTGTCTCCCTTCCTCTAGTTACTATACTATAAGAGCGAGCGCTTTGCATTATATTTTTAAATCAGACTTGTGAGATTGTTGCACCAGCCCCCAGTCTTAAAAAGGCACCTCTGTTAAATGTTCTCCACCGCTACTCTGCCTGTTTGTTACATCACTGCCTGACTACACGTGTACTGACAGGCAGCATCGGCTCCCACCCACGCTCCACGCTCCACACTCCACACTCCACACTCCACACTCCACACTCCACACTCCACACTCCACACTCCACACTCCACACTCCACTGTGACTACTGTGCTCTTGTCCATTGTTCATGTTCATGTTCATGTTCATGTCCATGTCCATGTCCATGTCCATACACTGCACCACCCACCTAACAACACTTAGCACACAGAAGCTCGATGCCTAACGTCGTACTTTCTGTAGACAACCATCCTCCGTTCCTTTCCTACTCCAGTAAGAGATTTAAATAATATTACCAAGTCCGTTTACCGTCATAATGGAACACGCATTTATCATACAAAAGATTCCTTTCCTAAATACAGATTAGGTAAACATTACACTAAACTTAGGACTACAGTTTGTTGTCAAACATTAATAAGATATTATGAATGCCGTACGATTATGAATTACGTTTGTTTACAATAGTATTTAATGCGCTGGATATAATTCTGTCTAACATATAACACTTACAGAGTCTAGGCACACGGGCAGCACATCACATCTCACGCGATGACACTTTCCGTCGTATTATCCGCACATCGTTAACTTATGTTTATTTAATATAAAAGTAAAATTATTAATTTTCACAGCCATGGCGGCCCGAACCAGCGCCGCCGACCCATCCCACGTTTGTTCTCGGACAAGTCAGGGGTGTCTCGTATCACTCGGGTTAAATGCAAATTGGGGGAGGGGGGCAGGGGTAGGTTAGAGGGGGGCATCCCCCGCAGAGGCCAGAGGGGCCGCCACGTCAGTCACGTCCCAGATCTCCTCCAAGAAGCGTGGCAGCTTGCGGTTCTTCAGCTTCAGCGAGATGCACATGTTGGAGTTTTGGTTGCCCAGCGTACGCAGCTCCGTCAGGATGGACAGCAGCTTGGCAAACAGAATGTTGCACTTGGGCTCTCCGCTGTGCCTGTTCAGGATGTAGCTGCGCAGCGTCTGAATGTAGTAGCCCTGGATCTGCTCCACAAGCTTCCCTTCTTCTACACCCGGTCGATCTGTAATGCACACAAACAGACGACTGTTAAAATCTTTTTGAATGATTAATCGCAAGTCTGAACTAGTATTAGTTCAAGGAGACCTGTTATTGGATAAGTGCAGATTCCAGGCTGCACTTTCATTTAGATCCAAACAGAGATCAACTGTGATAAAAAGTCTTCAAAAGGTAATAAAATGAAACCTGCTCACTATTCCGAGTCAGTGAATATCTCAAGCATGCATTGGGAAGAATGAGAAAGGTCAGAGTAAAGTTGGGAGAACCTAGATATTCAAATCAAGTTCCTTCAATTTCAAGAAAAAATCAGTTCTAGTTATATACCATGGCGATACTTATGGATGACTAGAAAGCAGCCTACCTGAGAATATAACGATGGCCGTGAGCAACGCGTACTCCACATTGTCCACATTCATGGTGTACATCTGCCTGCAGAAGTGCAGCAGGTCCTCAATGATCTCCGCCATGCCGGCCATCTTGTAGCTGTCGCGTGTGTAGGAGCGGTTGTTGGCAAACAGGATCGAGTCTGAAACGGCATCGTACCTCCGAGCCATCCGCAACATCATCACCTCACTGGAGCATGCCTGGGAACAAAAATACATTATATTATAGATTCCTACTTTTTACAAAGGTGGGCGACATTACCATCACAACATCCACATTACAAACTCCAGGTGGGCTTAGCATGGCTTAGCAAATAACCATTGGAATCGCAATATAATATTGTCGGATGATGTCCTTGATTGGCAAAGATAAGCAGAAGTTGTCCACAGATGGGATGGGCTGACAGAAAGTTGACCTAGAGAAAATTCACAATTTTGGAGAAGTGAGAGCTGCTAACAATCAGTAAAACCGGAGACACTTAAGGAAGACCGATGTCCAAAGCAGAAGGCTTATCAAAAAGAAGAAGACCTTGACATGACCCGATTCAAGGGTTTGATTTATTAATTGTGTAAGTCTTTATGGGATATTTGTGAAATTTTCTTCCTTACACACTTGCATGCCATATATTCTCCTGACACTCCTCTTCATCCATCCGACCTACATGTCCAAACCATCTTAGCTTTGTTTTCAAAAGGTTGTTAATTATGCTAAGGCTAACTTTACGCAATGCTTATTTCCATACTGATCCCCATATGGAAACCATATCAGGGCCCACAAAGAGAAAATCTTTGCTTTACACGATCATTATTTTCATACCTACGATTTTATACAAATTTGCAGATATAGTTGCCATTAACTTCTAGTGCGCTGGAATTGCCCGTCGGATAACCAAAATTTGAATCCGTTGAACACCGGCGTATCCGATCGGCAATGTCAAAAAACATTTATCTGAATATAAGTACATATTTCTAATTGATAAACTAAAGTTCTTAAAAACTTAAGACAAGATTTTTGTGCATAGCGCAAAGGGTAACAATTATTATTTTTATAAACAATAATTATTAATCTAAAACACTCATCCAAATTGAAAAAACCTTCCGAGCAAAGATAAATGTCGCCGGCAGGACTCGAACCCGCACCCTTCTAATGTCCGGTTAGATGCTCTACCGTTGAGCTACGTCGGCTTATCGCAAACCCGCCAAGTTAATCAATATATACTAGTGTTCCATTTTAATAATTACTGTTTTTATTATATTTTAACCTGTAAACAACAGTGTTTTAGATTAATAATTATTGTTTATAAAAATAATAATTGTTACATATTTCTCATTTTGAAACTGTCAATTCATGGTCTGAAATAAACAAAAGGAAGATAAGTACAAAAGTTTTTTAATAAAAAAATTCATATTTGAGAAAACTAACTGTGATAGATAAATACAATTTTTATACAAATATATATAAACACATATACGGTAAGACGGTACAATCTACAAAAACATGATTTTGCAAAAAAACAAGTAAGTTATTACGAAAATAGACTCAAATCTACCCTCGGCATACTACTACGGTATTAGATCATGGGCGCTCGGCGTTCCAAAGGTTAAAGGAGAAATAGTATTGTCGGATGCAATTGCTAGCATTGCCCTATGACCAAAAGTAAGTTGTAGTATTTTCGATTATAATTGCATTACATTGCATATTTTGGTGACCTTGAAATAATGGTATTTAATATAATCTTCTATTGATGGTTATGGCCAGGTTTGACAATTGAGATTAAAGATGATTACCTATATATTTTCATGTTTATTTTTTTAAATCTCATGCAATATGTCATCATAAAATGGTCCCGAGCCATTTTCAAGGTAGGCACAGCTTTTCAGCCTTTATGTACTGCAAGCCACTAGTGGGACGGTGCTTAATCGTCAAAAATTGGCAACACCTTCACAAAATGTCTAAGTAATAATATAAAAAAATACACGAAATTCACAATACGGAACAGAAACACACGCTCAAATCATATTAAACACAGTTTATAACCTACCTATAATGTTTTTAATACATTCCGAAATAAACATGCACCACCTCCACAAAATATGTAATATTATAGTTATGCAAAAGAATGCAGCTGTCGAATAAAGTGCGCTAAATTGCATTAAAATCTGTACCAAAAATAGAGCACATTCTTATTTTCATCCCGATTCCATAGAAAAAAACTGGACGAAAAAAAAGATCACTTAAAACGCCCATTACACTGGCCTTGCAATCATTTTGAATCTTCTCATTCATACTGAGGAACTGAGCCATAAATGAATCATGAAGCCGATTCTGAGTGGTGTTGTTGTTTTTACAGCATTTTACAGGTTGACACTTAATCAATGTAATATGTCTAATTAGCACCTTTAACAGCGTTATTTGATCTCCTTGTGATATTTTTGTGAAGGCGGGTAATCCTTTGGCAAATTCAACGATCAGCTGAACTGTGAGGATGGTGATCTCGGTGATGTGTCTGAAGGGAACATCGGTTATATCATCTTCGTCCAACGGGGCGTTCTGTTTGAGAAATAATACACACATTAGCAAGAAGATAAAAGGTTTATAATATAATAATGTTGAGCAGGCTCAAATAAATAATACTTATCTAAAATAATTATATCATTCTCAGAAAGACAAGAATATTTTATTTTTTTATTTCGTTGAAATTGAAATATGAATGGACGAACATGATCCCGTTGGCCCAAAATTATTATCAAAAAAGAAACAAGTATCAAGTTCTTAGATAGACAATATAATACATATCACTGCAATAGTAACAGGTAACAGTAGTAATTAATTATTAATTAGAAATATTAGAATGCCTAATGAAGGTGTAGGCACTGAATAAGAATGGCATAATAATATGATATTACATTTGTTCATTTATAGAAATAAAAATTGCCAGTACATATTTAATATAATGTGTCTTGATAATATTGTGGCTGTTCAGGCAAAACTCTAAAATTCTAAAAATGTCCTTTTGAGATATCACGATTTAAAAGTTTCAAGATGAAGGAAAAATCAGGTTTTACTGTTTTGTAATTCGTATTTAAGCAACATTTGACGAACTAGTGTACCATGGTGACTATTGCACCTTAAAGAGCATAATTTTACGCTTCGGGTGACAATTCCTCATGCACTACAATTTTAATCAATCCACTTTTTACACATTAAATAAGCAAGATTGTGTTAAACTAAATAAACTTTTAGTGTGTCAAACATGATAATTTTTTTATTATTCCTTTATTTAGTTCAGAAAACATATTTGACAAATAAAATGTTTTGACTGTCCAACTAGGAAGAATTTCCCATTTTAGAACAATCAAATTTAAATGATAATATTAGTTAATGCAAATATGGGTTTCATTGATGCAATGATACCAATATTGACATTACATTACGTTATACAATAATAATGAGAAAGAAAAGATGTAATGCACTTTATGTTTTAATTATTTAATAAGAGAGACGTAATACACTTCTTTTATGAAGTATGTATGATGTAATAAGAAAGAAGTATTGTATTTTACCCTTGTAATGACTAAGTAATAAGAGAGAAGCACATAACACATTTTATGTTTGTAGTACGTAATAAGAGAGATATAATGAACTTTATGTTTGTAAGTATGTAATAAGAGAGAAGTAATGAACTTTATGTTTGTTTGAAGTGTGTACGTTATAAGATAGAAGTAATGCGCTTTATGTTTGTTGGAAGTATGTAATAAAGGGTGACCATTACTCACAATCATAATCCTCTTCATGTCTTCCTCCGAGGGCTGCTCATAGCCGTCCTGGTACCAGACCAGCCGGGCTATCACATACTCCTGGTTGGGTGTGAGGGGGGTGACGTTCCTTAACCGGTTCTCTGCTAACAACTTATCGGACAGGAATTTCTGGAACAGTAATAATAGTACCAATTAATCTAACCGTAGAAATGACAAAACGTAATTATATTAAAACACTATAACACTCTGAGACTGCTACCAAAACATAAAAATTTGAAATCTCTCCAAAATCTGTAGTTTTTTTAAGGCAACACGTGTTTATTTCTTTGCATTAAAACAAAATTAAATAAATCACAATTTTTATGAAGCTGTATGATTGTCAGATTAAAATAAGGGACTATGTGGTCCAACATCAACTATTTTTTTTTAAATACATACCTAACTTACTTTTTTTTTCTTTTTTATTGATGTTCATATAAGATGTATTATTTTCATACAATAGGAATTTGTACCCGATAAAGCAGCTAAAGTAATACTGTCAGTAGCAGTGGCGTGCATTGCTCTATGACCAAAGGTAGGCTGTGTGTAGTTTTTCATTGAATGAATGAATGACTATTGACTATACTGAAAACGACTATTTTATTATCATTTTCAGCTGAACAAAATGTCTTTATCTTATAAATAATGAAATTTGTTCTTTCTGATTATTCAATAAATATTAGTACTGCAAAAATTCAAGCAAATATTCTCAATAAAGTGGCTGTTAGAATTTTTTCTGTGCATAGTACCCTCATAGATCAGTAATATAATAAAATGATACTGTGATGTTGACGGTTGATTGTGCGTGCATTGTAGTTCATAAATGATTATCAATTCAATTCACTTATATAGGTACCTACCTAAAATGGAACACATTATAGAATTGGTCACTTGACCCCATTGGTTCAATATGGGTTAAGTGTAAATCTGGGATTAGAGCACTTAGCACTTATGTAAAGTGATTGTAACTGACAGCCAAATTGCATGTGTAAACAAAAACATGGGGTATTGAATTAAGAATAAAGTGAATGTCACAACGAGAAAAGGAATTCGACAACATTCACAAACTTCGTAGAGTGGAAGATACTTTCAATATCGCCCTGGTGAAAGACCACCATTCAGAATTGAAACGTTGCTTGAAATGGCTTTTAGCCGTGTTTGGTGACAGATCTGAATAGCCAGGTATTCCCCACCTTCCTCTTCCCCTTCTCCTTCCCCTCCCCAATACCTTCAGCCTCACAACATTCCCCAATTGGGAATGCCATAATCTCACTGGCTCCAGACGGTTGGGAGCAGTTTGGACTCTTGTGAGGTATTCATAAAAAAAAAAAAAAAAGATAATCTGATAAATATATACGAGTATGAGACAGTAGAAAGAAAAGGATCGAGAGTTGGCATCTTGTAATAAAGTGATTAATTGGCAGAATCTCTTGGAGGTTGGCAATCTTCCCACTGCAGGCTGCGGGCTGCAAGCTGGAATAACCCAGCGGGACTTCAGTTGTATCGTTGTCGCATATGTTTCAGAGACATAAGGATAATATAGGAGATATTGGAGTTTTCACCTTTTTAAATAAAGCACACTTCACAGCTCCTAAATTGGTTAGGAGCAATTCATTCTACTCCGTGTTGATGGAAAAAATTATGCCCATCTACATTGTTGTTTGGGTTGGGTTAGATTAGGTAACAGCAATATAAGGATACTCACTACTTTGGTGGCTTCCGGCGGGAGGGGCTCGCACTTCATGATGGCGGGGATAATATCCGGCTTGGTGGAGGAGGTGGTGATGACGGCCGGTTTGTCCTTCTCCTTCTGTGCTTTCTTCTCCTTGCGTTTGATGGCGCACTGGTTCTCCGGCACCACGCACTCTGGCCGCATGCCCACCGCCAGGCACTTCTTCAGCCGGCACTCCTGGCACTTCCGCCGCATGTACATGTCCATTTCGCACTCGTGCCCGAACTTGCAGATGTACACCGCATTCTTGGTCACGCTCCGTCTGAAGAAACCTACAACACAACAAAACAATTTTAAAACCCACATTCATAAATAAAACAAATCTGTTTTTCTTTCTTTTAACTTTACAACATTTATGTATATAAGTTTTGGGCATATTTCCTATTTTATGTAGTAAAATAAATAAAACAACCTTTACAATGCTGGCATTTTCAGCACAATCTATCCCATCATGTGGCACGTTTTGACGCAATGTATGTGTTTTAATGAAACTTCATGGTGCACATATGAGAAAACCCGTATACGGGGATAGCCGTCAATGAATCACATATGCGACATCCGTGTACAGGAATAGCCACCAATAGATCACATGTCGTCATCTTAATTCCAATACCATGTAACACATTTTTTTGTGAAATCAAGATTATGATCGATTCATGGAATCGGAAATTGGGATTAAATGATATGCCTGAAATATTATTTTTGATTGTTAAGACACTAAAAGTGGGGATATGGATGTATAATGGCATGTATGTTCTTTCATTTCTTAAAAATAATTTTGTCCAAATATCCATCCGCGCGCCGCTGATATTCCTGGAATCTGGCACCAAGATTTTAAAAAACTCTTTGACGCATAGCGTGCGGGATATCAGCAACGCAACTCACAACCATAACATTACCTGTGCAGACTTTATTTTAGAACTAACACATAAAATGTAATAAAATCAAACATTCATTTATGATCTACAAATACTTTTTTTTTATGTCACGATATCAACCAAATTAATAAATTATTAACTAATTAATGTAAGTCATGAGAGAAAAAACATTGGTAGTAAGCATCTGCCTCCCGCCTATGTCGCTATCAGCTCCCGTTGATGATTATGATGGATAACCATACATTATTGCCTATGTACGTACATAACTTAAAAGACCGATTTTATTTGGCAACTTTACTCTTTCAATTTGTCTAAAAACAAGTGCAAGATCATCGTAAGATATAGATTCGTTGACAGATTGCGTCAGTAATAAATTTTGAAAAAAATTTTCTGAAGAATAATAGAACATTGGAATAATTATAATAAACAGTAAATCATTGCTGCCATTAAGTGATTAAGATATTGACTTCAACCAACAATCTACCACCATAAACCAAAATTACTCATTAAATAAGGCATTAATTCTGTTAACGTAAGCCATGTATTTTCAGCCATTAAAGTTTATATTGAAGAATATATATTATTATTTATACTTTATCATAGTAGAACAATAAAACCACCTACATTCGTAATACTTACTTTTATGTATGGCAAAATTAATGATCCAGAGTAAATAAACTTTTTTTCAAACCAACTTTACGAGTTCACGGGTGATGTACGATTTATTTAATCATCGCATAAAAAAGGATGCTAAAAAATGTTCATGAAACATAAAATTTTATTATTGAAATGCATTTAAAGTTGATAAAATTCTGCATATAAACATAGCCACTGACCATTCAATTATCATTGATTGCGAGTCTGTTTATTATCTCAACAAATGTAACTACCAGAAGTTGAAAAAGATGACGGAGATGAAGGAGAAGAAGGAGATGGAGGAGATGGAGGAGATGGAGGAGATGGAGGAGATGGAGGAGATGGAGAAGATGGAGGAGATGAAGGAGAAGAATGATATAAAGGAGATGAAGGAGAACATGAAAAAGAACATGAAAAAGAGGAAAATGAAGGAGTTAAAGAAGATTAAGAAGAGATACTGACCCTTGCATCCTTCGCATGTGAGCGCGTTGTAGTGGTAGCCTGAGGCGCGGTCGCCGCACACGAGGCACAGCTCCTCCTGCTGGCGCGGCGCAGGGCCCTTCTTGGCGCGCTTGCCGGCCTCGCAGCTGTCAGCGCTGTAGCCGTTCAAGCTGCTGGGCGGGGACAAGTCTTCTCGGCCTGAAACAACAAATAACAACCACTATTAGGACACGTACTAAAAGATACAATCCAAAACAAACAATAACAGAGATATGAACATTCTGAAAGAGACTTGAGAATTTCACGATTAAAAGTATTATACTGTTTGACTATTGGTCAAAAATTGAAAACAATATTGCGTCTTGTCTGAAAATATTTGCTTCGACCTATAAATTCCAGACACAAAAAGTTTGATAGTTTTTGCTGTTTTCATGTAAACAATTTTTTTTTAATTTATGACTATTTCTCCGTCCAACTTCAAAGTGAAGCTGGTATTCCAGGAAGCTAGAATTCAATTTGATAATTTGGGAAAAAAGGTATACTAGTAGGTTTCAATTGTGGAAACATAAATTAAAGACCAAGAGGTTGAGATAACTATTCATGCAATTGTGAATAATGATATTGAACAACAATATTAATGATAAAGTATGAATTGCATCATTTATTTGGTACCTGCTGCCAGGTAACCTACATAATATCAAATGACCGTGGAAATCTTAATCTCCACTAAACCAAAGTAATCATGTTCTTATAAATAGATTGATACTATACATGATTTGAATAGGTTCATTGTATTGCTCCATTCAGTGGCATGTGCGCGTATGTACAGTGCAGACCGCATGATGCTGATAAGCTAACAGCGGTATGCCAACCCCATTCTCATTGTTACGTTCATAAGTTCAAATACGGCATTACACTGCCAAAGTTTTTTTAAAGTTATTAATTACTAAATACAATCATTAGTTGTTATTATCTGAATATGCACAATTGAATCACCTTGAATGCCGATATGTTTTGTATGTATTTAAAATTTCAAAACGACTCTTTGTCCTTTTCAAAAAGTGGCCATTAATATTTCAAGTGTTCGCGTGTACTTTGGCCACGTTTTTTTGGTTGGAATGTACAGAGAATTGTCTGGATACGGAATTGGCAGAATGCACAATGAGCGATATCGGCTCCGGTGGAGTTTGGCCTGGGAGACAAAGGAGGAACGAGTCGCTTCAGCATTCTCGGCGTGTTCACGGTTCATTAGAATTCTAGACGAATTACTGGGGACGCGATATAGGAAGTTATACTTCCGCCGCCGAAAAAACGTTTCGGTGAGTGCAAGATTATCTTCCGCGAACAGGGCCGCCGCGAGAGGCGCAGCCCACCTGTGTGAGAAAACATTAGGCCATTCTACGTTAGAAATAAGCTTTGGTAGCGTAGGTTCGTATCCTATCGGCTGCGCCAGTTGTTGCATAAATATCTCTTGGTAATAAAAGGTCCATTTACAACAACACTTGGTTATTTATTTAAATAAAATGATATAAAGAATTATAGTAAAATTGATTTGAAGAGACAGAAAGCTAAGCTTATTTGTATTCAAACGTAATATTCTGTCTGTCTTGACCTCGAGAGGCTCTCACTCCTGTACCGTTTTAACGATAGTGCCACCGTGTGTAACAATCGAAACTAAGATATTACACAACTAATAATAAATAACAAAAGTGGAGAAGGTTGATGAAAGACGCAGTAGAGAAATACGCGGAAATATACGTTAATGGTAAGAGTTGTTATGGGCTGCCAAAGCCCTGGCGATAGTCAACCTCCGATAAGAATATCAATAGTTATCAGACTAAACAAAAATCCAGGTACATCCACGAGTGATACGACTATAGCAAGCTTTTAAGATTTGGCAATAAGGAATAAACTTTATGCAGGCATTATGAAACAAATCTTTATTACCAACTGGATTTAAATTTGAACAACAAACTCTTCGTACCATTTAGCATGCCTTTCTGAATCTGGTTCATTGCGCTTAAACCGACCTTGCATTATTTTTCAAAATCCCTATTCGTAATCCAGGTACATCCACGAGTGATACGACTATAGCAAGCTTTTAAGATTTGGCAATAAGGAATAAACTTTATGCAGGCATTATGAAACAAATCTTTATTACCAACTGGATTTAAATTTGAACAACAAACTCTTCGTACCATTTAGCATGCCTTTCTGAATCTGGTTCATTGCGCTTAAACCGACCTTGCATTATTTTTCAAAATCCCTATTCGTAATTCGGTCGTATGTTGCTCGTAATTCGGTCATATGAATTGCGAAAAAGCATCAGGATCTCGTTAAAAAATTTGTTTTAAAAACAAGATAGTAATTTCGATAAGACTCCGCATTAATTAGGTACTCGATAGCAACGATCCACCGTGAAAATCGTAGTAGCGGCTGATGTAGAAGCAAATTCAAGAGGTCGCTCCTAGGTTCGGCCACCCGCGTGCACCGCACACATTGCAAAGGACGCGGCGCCCCTGAACTGCGGGCCACTTGCTCGTACTGCTTGTATCCGTTCCATTACCGACATGTGACATGAATCCTTTACTAAAGCACATATTGATAATGGCGAAGGAAACGAAAAGTTTATGCGTTCAGTTTCAATACATCAGCTAATATCATCAACAGAAATACACATCACATCTCATTCACCTTAACGAGGCAAAAATAGAGGATATAACGAAGTTCTCAGTCGCGGGCCAAAATTTGGTCTATAAAAAAATCAAAATAAAAACATGGGTCGCAATACGAAACCCGAAAGCGAAAACAGCCGTAAATTGTGTGATTTCGATTGACACCAATATAACGGTTCACCTTGCAACGCGATGTAACTTTATAGATCATTGTAGCCGATGTCTCAACACCCGGCTCGAGCCAAAGTGGGATTAACATAATACTCTTACCGACCATTCCTGGATCCGCCTGGTCGGCTGGATGATCAGTGTGTTACTCCTGATAGAAAACAAGTGCTACTGTACAAATTTGATACAAAGCTTTTAACTTAGTCAATAGATGGGAGTTATCTATACTCGTATATATCAAAATCAATGTAAGTTTGTTTGTCCTTGATTTTCTCGAAAATTAATTACTTCACCGGTTTCGCTGAAAATAGCAAAGTTTGTTCTTATTAGGGCCAGGAAGGTTTAGAAAGTAGTTTGAATGAAATCCAATACGTAAAACTGTTGCTATAACATTTTAAAATTAGTATAAAAACATGCCAACCCGCCATGTTTTATTTAGGTTAACCCATAGATATACCGCTCTGGTTAGCCACAGATAACATATTCAAAAGAAGGTTTGTTTGGGTAGAATATTTTCAAAATGTAAAACACAAATAGGTACCTACTTTATTATTTAGATATAATTTAAAAAATAAATGTTTAGATTGAAATAATTTTTTCAATTGAATTTTTCTCTGTTTAGAGATAATAATAATCGTCACAGGGCATTACTTTCGATGTCAAATCAATTATGGCACTCTAACGACAAGCAAAAATTCACAACTTCATAACTTTATTATAAAAAAAATTTAAAAACCAGAGCAAGGCCGGGTATCGGCTAGTATTTTATAAAGGTTATACAATCTTTTAATTTATGTCCAGAGATGTCACTCATTAAAGGGCTCTACTTACCGACATTTAATTTATATTATAAACTCGCATTTTCTAATGTTATTTCCTTTTCTGAATTCGTTTTGGTCGCCGAAGCAGATTCAATGAAATATAAATGATTAATTCACAACACCAAAATTATACACATACCGTAGCTAAACGATATAGTTCCTGAACAAATTTTAGCGTAAAAAGCTTGACTAATAAATGTATTATTATTTATTATTTGAAGGCCAGCCTCGTGCATCTTTTATTGCCTATTTAGTTCAATGTCTGGTACGCCAAAAAAGTGATATGCCAAAATATGCGGAGCCGAATACAGAATAATTTATTTTTCAACTAGACATCGCTAGGGAAGATAAGAAAAAATGCAACACAATACAGAAATACAGACAGTACGGGCAAATACTTCTGAATGTGGGAATGGAATGTATAATTGTGTATTGAAGTAAATGAAAATATCGTGCATCTACTCATGGCATTGATTAATGTGTATTAAAATTATCATTTCATTGACCTATAGCATTTTTTTATTTTAGGTGTTGATATTGTCTTATTTGGCTGGGTATAATTTGGGTGATGATGTATTATTACCAATCCATTACTTAATATAATAAAGTAGTATCCATTGGCTTTTTATCAAGTTACAGGGAGAAACCCATTTATCTAGCAAACTGTAGTAATGACACCGGATGGTTTTTTTTTACCCGATGCGCGGAATTTAATAATATATACATAGATTTTTTCGTAATTTTCTTAAGTATTAAAAATAGTTTTACAAAAAAAAAAATGACATCTATTGAAATTTTTAACAAATAAATTAGTTTTGTAATGACAAAAAACGTAGTTCGAAACACAACTTTTAAATTTATACCTACATATTTGCCACGTCCGTGAAAAATGACTAAAACATGAGTATTAAAAACACGGTAGAGTGAACAGGTACCCTATATTTGTATTAATAGATATAATACATTTGGTTATTTACATGAGATTTGATTGTGGCCGTGCGAGACCAAGCTGGCGTCTTGTTTCGCCAATGAATTAAATAACAACTGTAAATCGTATAAAATCTTGATCCTGAGTGGCTATTAGCGTTTATTTACGGCTCAATATAGAACTATACAGATACGGCCAGTACAGGCGGTATAACACTGTGCCTACAGCCTACAGCCTGCCCGAGTCGAGAACAAAATAAAAGTAAACGAGGAGAAGAGTGTAAAATATTATGCGGCCGCTAAAGCCCCGGAATGTGTACCGCGATCGTTTACAAAAAGTGGAAAGAATTGGAGTGTCAAGTATCGACTAATCACAGTGGGGAATCAACATTTTTCCTTCTCGAGAGCCTTTAAATTCCTCGATCTGATTTAAATACTGAAGGTGATGATCGTATTGCAGTGATAAGATATTGCTATTAATGGTATAATGGTATTAAATTATTCGAGACGTGTATCTATATGGACGAGTACATCCTCTAATAAATCTTTCATCAGAGTCCCTAAATGATTTCAATATCTCATATTTATGTAACCTTTAAGTATCAACAACCTTTATGTTTAGGGCTGCCACAAAACACAAACCTAATAAACTTCTTCAAATTCAATAAGTGGGTATTCTGCGGGGTCCACTGGAGGTGGTCTAGAATACCTGCAGCACCTTAAGATATCGCGGACATTAAATTTATAAATGTCTATTTACAGTTATTAATTTAATAAATAACCCCCCGGGCTATTTTTATTTTCATTTGATTTATTTTTTACGCTCAGGGGGATTATACTTAAATAGTACATGAGAAGTGAAACAATAAAAAAAATATAATAATAAAAAAATTTATAGTGGTCGGGTAGTTTTACAAAAAAACAATAGAAGGTTTATGAATATGGTTAGAATAAGTATTTGCCTTGGTCCACAAAATTCACAAAATTAACTTTAAACATGTCAATATCACCTAAGTATTTGTTTCCATAATATAATAGTATATATAATAACGCCATGTAACAGAATAATATTAAAAATAATAATAATAATTCGCTACGCCTTTGGGGTCCTTGGCGCCGTCTTGCGCCACAAGCCTTTTCCCTTATCTCATGAATGACGCATCCCTGTTTATGTTAATATGTATGTATAACACTGAACTCAAAATGCCGTAAAAGGAATTCCTCAGCGTCCAAAAACCCACGGTGACCGAAAAATAGACTGCAGGTATAAACGCTTAAACTTAAAAGTTAATTACAGGAGCGCAGAAGCGGGGAGGGTGCGTTTAGATGGAATTCTCGCGATGCGCTTTCTTTCCACGGCCTGGTACATAAACCCAGTAATGTTGGAACTGGAGTTTATACGTGGAATGAATGCAGCAAACCAGTTTAGTACCGGGATAGCTGACGACGCGGCCCACGCGGTCGGCAGACCGATCTGTTGTTGCCGTCTTTGTTAGCGAGTTAGGATAACTTATTTATTCAGCATTAGGCCATTCCTCGCATTAATGTTGCCAGCATCTAGCACCGGACTGAGTAGGAAGACTGATACCGGTGCTTTGTCGCGGTCTTGTACACCAGCTGGCTGGATGACTTATCTAGTTGCGGTGCGCAACTCTACAGAGACACAGCAGTGGTCCGAGAGACTGTGAGCTCCATTGTCGGGGAGTATCTTTATTGGAATCAGGCGTGGGAAAACAGCATTGAATTCATTTGAATGTATTATTATGAAATATTCAACCCTGAATGAACTACAATTAATATTAAGACCGATATCAACAAAGACACTGTCCGTTGGTAGAACACATTGTCGACATGAAATACAAATAGATTGAAGACAACTGCACGTAATTGGTTTAGTATGTAGAACTCGTTTATCCTTTGTAGCGGCGACATAATAAAGAGTAGAGTTGATAAAGTGATACGCTCACGGCAAGAAGGTGCCTTTCACCTCGCGTCTCACTTCTCGCATATCGCATCTCCCGTCCCTCGTCCCATCCCCGTACGAGTGCCTCGCTCTACCCTCTGCCTATACACCGACCTGATACTGGTCCACGGGACTGGAAACTAACACTAAGTCAACATCGCCAGCAGCGATTGTTTGCTCTTCTTATTACTTCAAACACAATAATCCCACAACCTCGGTACGTGATACGTGATAGACGATAGAGACGAGATATTCGGAGAAAACACGACATATCTACCGCCTACACAAAAAGGTGTACTCATAATAAATATTATATTAAATTAGGAAGATAGTAACAAATATAAATATATTTACCTAGGAATGTAAGCCAAGGGCGAATATTGCCAGAGAATTCTCTCAAAATAGTGCTAATCTGTTAAACCCACCTAGTGCAATATTAACTTCGCACCTGCTTTGAAGACTTCCCACTCTACCGGTCTGCCGTGTGGGTTCCTGGTTCGGTCCCCGATGGAGGCTAAACACTAAATACTACTCCCTACCACTATCATCTGATACTAACGGTACCCCGAGGCGGTCGGCCAATCGAGTGCCAAATTTGGCCCGGACTTCGACTGAGAGACTTGGCTATATCTCCGCTGTGCAATTAATCTAGGAAAGTTTTTGCGGATGTAACGACTGTGTGCGATAACCGCTTTTGATTTTTATAAAAGTTTAACCCATTTTCCGGAACGCAAGACTAATTGAGATTATGGTGGATAAAAGTGAATGCTTGAATCTAATAATACAATACGAGCACGAACAGTGTTAGAAGCGTGCGCTCTACCGATTTGAAAGTAAACTGACGTCGCCAATTTAGACAATACCTTTCGTCCCCAACAAACCAATTAAATTGATAATAATATGGCCGATAAAGAAATTCGATATTTGACACACAGACACGCTCACAACACACCTCTATAGGTTTATTTCTTCAGTGTTTACAGGTTAACCACCTTGGTTAATGTGGTTAGATTGATTAAAAATATTTTTAGTGTGTATCATAGTTTTGAGTTGTGAAGGTGGGGTTGTGTTTGTTGAAGATTTGGATAGTTTTTACAAGTATTCCTGAATATGTGTACCTTTTAAAGGCACTGGCCGCCAGCAATCCCTTCGCGGAGACTAAGCTCGGACTATAAATGTCGGCAGTGACATCGCATGCCATGGACGCTCAATTGTCGCTGAAACGTCGTCGTCGTCTTTACTCGGGGGACTTCTATTGTTTGCGAGAGAAAAAGTTGTCCGGGCCGGATGGTGCGCGTTCCTTCCAAACGACTTTTTATACGGAAGCTGCAAAGGAATCGGCCCGAGACTTGATGGACAATAAAACCTTCCACTGGAATGTGTACTCCTGTTCTCTCCGGATGAAAAATTAAAATTATTATGTCCGGCTTCTTTACATTATAGCCGATGATTGAGCCTAACATCAAGTAACATTAACTACTGTTAATTGCAATACAATAATAAGTATTACATATAGGAGAGTCATTATAAACCTTGGCAAAAAATTATATAATATTACAATCATAATAAATAATTAAGACAAATGCACTACATCAAAAAATCTATGGAATTTTGTTAAAAATTTAAACAATTAAAGTTCATATTACCCCCCTATAACGTTATGACAAAATAGCTAATAGCACCATCCACATTGTTAATTTGTTTGCGGATGATTTCCAATACCGAAATATCCGAAAATAACGTACCATCATATACATACCATAACAAGTTACATTTACAGAACTATGACATTATACGGGAATCCTACCTAAATAAAATTATTTCCCTTAACCCAACAAAGCTGCAGGCCCAGATAACATCTCGCCAATGTTTCTCAAACAATGCGCATCTGTAATATCTGGTCCACTCGCCATATTATTTAACTATTTACTTTCTGCTAGACATTTTACAATACGTTGGAAATCTAGTTATATTACCCCAATTTTCAAAAAAGGTGATGACACATTCATAAAAAAAACTATCGTCCTATATTTATACAATCAGCACTCCTGAAAATATTTGAATCCCTCGTTCTCAACTTAATCTATCCATCAATACTCAAAGTAATTGATCCTAGAACATAAGGGATGCGAAGCATCCACAGCATGTATGGAGGGACCGCGCCTTAAGTACAACCCTTTTCAACATTTGGTTATGTTATGCAAGTGAAAATGTCTGTGTCTGACTATAAATGTTAAGGTTCATAATTTATTTTTTGATTAAACAAGAGAGTAGTAGACAGATATGCGGGGCACGGCGCACGGAGCGCAGGAGACGCGGGAGATGTTGGCTGGAGACGGTGGCGGTCCGTGGGCGGGTGGGTGAGTGCGACGCCCACTCTCCCTCCTTGGCCTAGGTCGTGTGGCGCTAGGAGGTACCGGACCCAACCCGATGCAGTGCGGTGGGTACCCATCGACCACCTACTCCACACTGTACAGTGTACACCGGGTCTCTCGGCCAATGGTCAACCCATGAACACTGAACACATGCATTCCCACAGGGGAGCAGAAACAAAGGCCTCAATATAATAAACCGACAGCCTTTACATTGAACGTTGCACTTGCGTAGTTTGTTGCATGTACCAAATAGACAATAGACGGCATAAATAATAATAATAGCTTTGCTTTCATAGAATTTTTTATTAGTTCATGAAATTACTCTAAGGAAGATTACCGGGGTAATTTTATTCATACTATACCGTGAACAATGCAACAACATTATGTAGACGCTTAACTACATGATATACATTTGTAAATGTGTATGAAGGTATATGTATAGATAGACTAAGATCAATTGCGGTTTTCTCTAATGAACGGTTGTGCGGTGAACTCACAAACAAAAACTACAGCGAACAAGACACACTTGGATTACAACATTACTACAGTTTGAACAGCGCGTCCACCAATCCACCAATCCGCGATCCTAATTCCGGAACGCACATATGGAGCTAAAAAACCTGTGGGATATTTCATACAACATAAATACGGTTTCGAACGATGCCGGAACGTGCTGCAAACACGAAATTCTCCATTTCGGTGCGCAGCGATAGCGAAAATATGTTTTAATACAAAAAGTCATATTAACAGTTTTTTCATAATAAGAAAAAAAATTATAAATGTTATTCGCCTTTTTAGTTATTTTTGTGGCAAAATAAATCTTGTTACAAATATAAACTTATGATTTTTCTCGTATTACCAAATATGTGACTGCCCTAGATTTTTAAAAATATCTAATACCTACCTTTCTACACAAACTTTTGAAATGAAGTGACTCCATAATACATAATATCTGATTAAGAAGATCTGTAATTTCTTACAGACCTGGTCAGTAAATTGAAGTGTGCATCCCTGACAACATGTATTTACGACAGCCAAAACGATCAGCAACGTCCTCAGCTATTGACAGGTTGAAGGAACCAAAACGCATTCCGGATACTATGTTCGGAGATAACGCTTTCGGGCCAAAATATGGAATAAACTCCCGCGTGAAATAAGACAATATAAAAGCTCAACAGAATTGAATTTAAACTCGTAATTTCAAAAAACCACGTAAGACAAAACGGAAATTCATTAATTATTAGTCAAAACTGTATTATTACCCAGTATGTAGTTGCAACGCATGTTTTTGTATACTTAAAAAAAACAGTTCTGATTAAAAAGGGCGGAATTCGTAACATTGTTTTGGCAAAAGTGAACTTATACGAAATTGTGGTGAATTGTAACAATGACGAATTTTTACTTGATTATTGGTTTTTGGTTCGGTGAAATCAGTAATCTTACAATAGTGTTTTATTCTATTGTTGAAATTCAGATGTCAGTGTGTCAAAAAAAGAATTGTAAAGCGTCCTTGGGGTGAAATTCTTTACTAAACTGCAATAATCAAATCTTTGAGTGGGTAGAATAATATGCATTGCATGAGAATGAATTTAAACGAAGCTGAACTATAAGACGTACAAAACAACACTTCAAAAGCCGGATGATTTGCATTCCGCGTGATAACCGTAATTATTTATACGACCAAATTCCCCCGTTGTTCACCGGGCCGGTGATGAATGGAGGAATGCGAATAAAACCTATATCGGCTATCTGCTCGCTGCATCCTGGAGGTAATGTAATATATTCTGGAGGCTGGTGGTTCAGGCCTACGGAGAGTTGGAGCGTTGGATACGGACCCGCACAGGCAGGAAGATGTGGAAGGGGGTCGAGCGAGTCGCGGGACCAGTCAACTACTGCGGGAGTGTGCCAACTAGCCCGCCTACAGGACTTCACGGGAAGGATTCAAGTTAACTCGTCAAGGGAACTATATCGGATTCCTACTCCTTTCATTTCAAAGTTATTTTCGCCAGTATCTATACTTATATGTACACATTTTAACAGTCTCGGATACTACGTATTTAAAACTAACAACATTTTTGTAATTACGGTGAGTCAGCCAACTTATAATCATTATCATAATGCCTCTCTTCTATCTTCTGTAGGAATACGGGTAGCGGAAATGCGACATTTTACAATTTTCTGGTTCTTTAATGCTCCGTAGTTTTGCATGCAAACGCGGGTAAATTGATAATATTATTTATTATAATTTCTTCAAATGATTGATAACTTTGTAATAATTTTTTTCTTAAGCTTTTTGTTTAACATATTGTTTATTAATTTAGTACTATAACCATTATTTATTGCAATCTGTTTAATTATATTTAATTCTTTGTTAAAATTATTATTTGATAGTGGTATATTAACTAATCTACTAAGCATAGAATGAAAAGCTGATAATTTTTGAGAAAATGGATGATTAGAAGTATTATGTATAACAATGTCTGTATAAGTATCTTTACGATATATATATTTGCAAAATATATATATAGTAAAATACATTTACAAATCATATTTTAGAAACCAATCATTCGTTCGATATAAATAAAGGTTTAAAAGTTTTACATACAAATACAACTGGTTTACAATTAGATAAATTTGAAATTTTAGAAATAAGAAAAAGTGTTAATAGCGAATTAAATTTAATAAATAATCAAAAAAAAAATTTAAATAGCTATCTCTTAAATTTATTTTCATATTAATATTAATAATAATAATTTTTATTTATATTTCAAATTTAAATGTATTATTCAATGTTTTATAATTATTTTGTCATTAACATTTTTGATCTGTTACTTACCTACTTTAATTCATTTTTGTTTATGCTCATATTTTGTATATTACTGGTTTACAATTAGATAAATTTGAAATTTTAGAAATAAGAAAAAGTGTTAATAGCGAATTAAATTTAATAAATAATCAAAAAAAAATTTTAAATAGCTATCTCTTAAATTTATTTTCATATTAATATTAATAATAATAATTTTTATTTATATTTCAAATTTAAATGTATTATTCAATGTTTTATAATTATTTTGTCATTAACATTTTTGATCTGTTACTTACCTACTTTAATTCATTTTTGTTTATGCTCATATTTTGTATATTCTTAAAATGATTGTTTTAAATTTTTTATCATTTTTCTATACTTGAAATTATTTTTTAGTATTCGTTTATTCCTGAAGATGATAGCATTGCTATTGAAACATGTAGAAATATTTATATATTTTAAGTAAAGTGGTATATACAAAGTGTATTTTCAATTACATAATTTATTATTTATTACATTATTATTGACTTATTATACTTGAGTGTATTCAATTTATGATAGGGCCATATTCATTTCTAAAATGTACGGTTTGGATTCGACTATATTACATAAGGGTGCGAAATACAATAAATTACTGTTTGATATCATTACTACGGGAGTCATCAAAAGGCTGTTTGTCATGTCTCATTCAATACGTACTAGAATAAAATATTCAATAATTTACACATTTAATTGCATTATATTATTAGGTGGTATCTATTTTGATCGATCTATTATATTCTACGTTAGTTACGTTCAACGTGATGGAACAACCTAATAAAATATTTAATACCCATAACAAAAATGTATACAAACAAACAATAATTGGATTTTTTTTATTTATTATTTAACTTAAAACAGTACACATGTACAATGTTATGTTCTAATGTAAACATATAGCATAACATAAACAAACCAAAAAAATGCTATTAAAGTTACAAAAGTTAGAAAAACATGTAACATAATGCAAACAAAAAAAATATTAACAATTAAAGTTCAAAATGGAACGGTATAAATTAGAAAAATTAAAATCTACACTTCACATATTTCGTTACTTCTTTCTTAAATTTAAACATATTATCTTCTTCTTTAATATTGGAGGGTATTTCTTGTCTTCACAGCGCTATACAGAAATGAGTTGTGATTTTGACTACCTTCGAAAAGGAAACCTTATTTATTTTTTTTCTTCTTGTGGAATGATTATGTTTGTGTTGGTGTTTATTAAGTTTTCTCATAAATTCAGAACTTTGTTGGCCGTTAAACATTTAAAAAAGAAAAACCATTACATTTCAGTACATGATTTGTTTAAAAGACATTACGTTTAGATCCCTTCACATATTTAAATTTTTTTTATTTGCTTTCTCATAAAATTATTCTCATGGCTTTGTTTTGCAAAACTGTTTTCTTATAAAATCCTCCCCTTTTCCCGAGAGAAAAATACTGATACAATATTTAATTAATTAGTTTTACAGAATGCTGCACTTATAGTATCATATCATTCGGAGCATTGAAAGTTTTTCACGATTTATAACATAATATATTATACGAGTATTTAGAGATAAAGTCAATCTGGAATTTAAAATTACATGAAAATTACCTATACGATATTCTCATAATTTGTATAATGCACAAGAAACCCAGCCAGTGGGACTATGGCATTCCGAATTTGGGGTTTGTTGTGAGTTTAAGAGAAGTGGGTATGGGAGGAGAATGAGAGAGGAAGGTTGGAAAGCGCCTGAAACTAAATCCATTTCAAGCAACGTTCCAATTAATCGTTTACATGAAAATTAATTTGTCGTAGGAAAGGACTTATGATTATGAGTTATTATAAGTTGATGACTTATGAGCTTGGGGTTGAATAGAATAATTTGCAGTTAATTGAAAAGAAGATTAACTAAAGTACCACAGTCTACATAATACCTAGCTACACATAATTGCATGATGTGAAAAAACGGTAGAATGAATAGTGACTCACTACTGGACTGGGTTCTGGGTTTACAAGAGGCGCACAGAACACTTCTCGAGACAATTTCATTTCCTAAACAATGCGTAATAATTCAACATGTGACGTCGTATCTGTCGTGGAATTTTGCTGGCCGGTGAACGAGGCTTTTAGCTTTTAAGTTCGTCGCCGCGACGTTTGGTTTTACGAGTAGCCATACTGCCACAGGCCGTCACCGCGTTCGATTAGTCGGCTACAGATTGCCGGGGAATGTTAGAGACGGGGAGGAGGAAGCAGGGAGAAGGAAGGATTGGGAGTGAAGAGAGGGCCAGGAAGAAACAGGGAAGAAATAACTCAGTCTTCTTGCATTGGCGCGCGTATTATTATGGTGCGGGGGCAGTGAGCGGCCTTGACTCGAGTCAGTCTTGTTTACATTACAGGTCTACCCCGCTACCCCGTGCTCCGCAGGGATTTAATATTTCGGTAGTCTATACTATTAGCACAATAATTACATTGACAAAAGGTGAACAACAATAATACTACATATATTAATCCATTTCGCTTTGACGTTAGCCATCAGGATTTCGTGTGGACTACGTTGTTATTGAAATATTATTATATTTTAATCATAAACAAATAACGATAAAAATCTGAAGTCTGATTTGAAAAAATTGGAGTGTCATTAGCACGCCTGCAGCGTGTCCTAATCAACCTACAATAAATAAACTAATCTCAAAAGCACACATTTCGTGCACGCGGAACGTGAACTATTTCACGTTTTATTATTAAATTGCGTCTTCGACAAGCGGCTATTACTGTTATCAGGAGTTAAAGCGAAAGAATCATTAACCGTTAGCGATAACAGACAACTTATACCAATAACCAATCAGCAGTAACCACTATCGCGAAAACAATAACCAATCAGCAGTAACCACTATCGCGAAAACAATAGCGAATTAGCAGACAAGCGATGACCTGAATTAGAAACTGTAAAGAAATGTTTAACATTGTTAAGAGTAAATACTGTTAACCTAAAACCAAGCCCATATATCTAAAAGTTAAACGAATACACAAGCATTTTCATTGGTTTTTTAATATTAACACATTCATGGACACTTGCCGGAAAATAGAGGTTTGTGATAAGACACATGCTGTATTTTTATAAGTGTATTTTTGTGATAAAAAAATTTTAACCGACTCTCGTCTTCGGTTGTGACATTATTATGTATAATAGAATTCGCATTATGATTCAAATATACAGGTTGCATAATATTATCTACTACTAAACAAAATTTGACTACCCTGTTCGCTGTGTTGTATCGCGTCCCTGGCTAAAAAACGTATATGTATGTTGTATCGGTGACCCGACGGTTGATTCCCCGACAGTTAGTCCGTGAACAGTTGATCCCCGAATAGTTGACCCCCCGGATAGTTGATCACTCTGCCAGTTGATCCCTCGGACAGTTAATCCCGTAAAAGAATATTTCATATTGTCATGGAATCGTTGTCACATCACATCTCTAAAACTACGTCAATAGACGTTAGATCCGTGAATGTGTCAATCATTGAAAACACTTTGTTTGATAAAAAATCTAGTAGTTTAACAATTAATGTTTAAACCTGCTTTTGGTGTAATTTATCTGTTTGTTTCTTTAACGCTATATTTCATCAGTGGGCATATTTATCTCGAAGCAATTTGTAGTTTTTAAATGCCGCAAATTGCCAAAACAATCTGTTAAAGCAAAACAGTAATAGTAACAGACATTGTTTAAAAATGTGTGGTCGTAAAAGAAATGTATAAAAGTGACTTACTTCAACGGCAATGTACCGGGACAAATCTTCTAACTGAATCTGAACAATTAAAACAAATGTTCAACACAACAATTTATTTACATGTGCCCTAAGAAATACACGCGATTAAATACGTATATTAAAATAAATAAATTATTACTTAGTTTTGTGCTTACGCTTTGAATACCGATTCGGGTGATAAAATGAACATGTGACACCCGTCACATTAAACTATACACACTAGAAAGTAGAACCAAAGCATCGACGCACAAAAAGAAAGTAAAATTGATAGCACTTTAATGTGAAACGTTAGAGCGAGATTTACAAGTGACTTGGCTGACAGTGAAAGCAAAAGACGACCTGTAGCTTGTATGGGGACTCCACGCGTGTTTCTTGGACGCTACAGTTTATCAAAGAACTTGATTCGTCGTGCGCTGTGGAAAAAACAAGTACATAAGCTAATTTGGAAATTTCTGATTTAACACTGAACATGCTCGTTATATTGAGTAAGTATTTAGTCGTATAACAGTTGATTGATACCCATACGTAGTCATACAGTATCACGGTATGTAAAAGCTTAAGATTACTACGAAGGCTTTTGATGGTTCCCAAGACATAAGTTATATCATAACGGTCAGTGTGCCAAAAGGTGACGGGCGTCTCCGTTTGAATGCGAGAAAAATCACTGAAAGGTATCGATACATCATCATAAGAACCACCAATATATCAAGGTGTCTCTAGTTAAAACCTACACCAAAATTAATCCTCCACGTTCAACAACCAATTAGGATTAATGACAAATTGGCATAACCACACTGGACTGCCTGATTAATGGGCGATAATGTATTAACCCGATGGCCCACCGACTAATTATCTTTGGAAGTCATTATTGACGCCATTAGGCTAAGTAAAAAAATGGAGAAATACTACGAAAAACCCCAACCCAGCCTTGGTGGAGTGGACCAAGGAGTTTTTCATTATTGGTATAAAGTAAGAACATGATGCGATAATTGATTCATTTGTGTTAAGCTCTGAAAGCTTCAGTGGAAGTCCTTGATTTTAAGTGGAAAAAAAACATTATTAATAATAATTGACTTATTTTTCAGAAACCATAAAAATAAATTTTTATGGTGTGGGTTAGGATATAGGAACCAAGTCGTCGTAATAAGAATTAATCCTTTTTAATATTGCCTATGGGGGAGGGTACAGAATAGAGATGGAGAGAGATAGACATAATTAATCATTTAAGGCTGTAAGGGTAACGGAAAAGAATGACGACATTTATATCAGATCTGATGAATTTCTGAATTTTCAAGCAGCAAGATGTGGTGATATCATCGGTATATTTAGCGAACCCTTTTAGGGCCGAGAGGATGGGATCCTTTGTGATGTCCCCTACACCCTTCGCCTGAAGCACGTTCGAATGGATTTAATTTGGTTACGGACTTAACATAACTAATTAACTAACCATAACTCCGTTTCTCCGCAGGGGTAGGCAGAGAGGATGGACCGCCAAACAACTCGATCTTGGCATACACTTCTTGCTTCATTCACATTCATACATCGTCTCATACATTCTCTTCTGTTATTCCGACTTCTGACGTTGCCCGACTCAAGTATTTGATTAACTTGATCGTGCCATGTCTTCCTCGGACGTCCCCGGCTTCTTCTTCCATTTACATTCGCGCCATTATTCTCAAAAAAAAAATTTTATAAAATTATACCGAGTATTAAAAATAACCGAAGATTACTCGTAGCAATAATTAAGAAAGATAACCTCTCAAAGAAGCCATCGTTTGATGATTCTAAAAGCTGTCTGTTCTAAAAGGACATAGAATGAATGAGCCTTTATTAAATGAAATGATTGCAAAGAAGAATTTAACATTAAGCATTATTTATTACATACGCAAGTGCGAAGTTGAGAGGCGGAATAATAATTATTATGTGCGCAAAGAATGAATATGCCCTTGAATAAAATAACATTTGTTTATTGCTTGTTATCGCGAGTAAGGTCAGCGAGTGCAGATAAAGTGCATTGACATAAATAAGTGTTTGAGAAAACTTAGATATTCAGAGCAAATATTTACCCACATATACATACATACGTTGTGAGAGAAGTTTTATCTAATGCATACTACTTATTTTATCCTCCGCGCCAAATGTGCACGTAAAAATAACTAATGATAAAAAATCAAGCGGAACAAAATGATTAAATGATTGGAGAAGTATGCAAAAAAAAACATAATTACATATACTTAAGCAATCGTGTACAAACGAGTGTTGGTTTTAGTATTATTCGTTTATTGAGAAAATATACTAGGATAGGTCGTTAAATTAAGATTAATATGTGAGAGTAAACTAGACGCCTGGACAAATACAGACTTTACTTTACTTTAGCATTATTATGCCGATCACACTATGAAGGTCATAGTCACTCCCGAGGTGGATAAAATGTGAAAAACATTCATTAATCAATCAGCCAGGGAAGTTGAACGAAGACATCTTTGTTGGAGATCATTAAATAGTTACTATGTGAATCTATTATGAAAACAATTCTATGCGGCGCACAAAGAACGGCGCTTTAAAAATCACCTTTGCCAAGACCATGAATAAGTGAGGCATGATGGGAATCGTGAAATACCTGGGCGGTTTGTGACAAGTGTAAAGTAAATAATAATTATGACAGATTTTATAAACTTTCCAAGCTTTTGGCGCAAACCTTGTGAGAGTAGACCTCGACGTTAAGTTGGTACCGTACGTGATTTAATTTTTGTGTTATTATTTTAACATCACTAGTGTTAATATTTTCAAAGTTACTACGCCAATGAAGATAACTAGCTCTTGAGTTTGGCGTAGTAGAAACATGTTGACAACAATAATAATAGTTAAACATAATAAATATAAATATAGGTAATTAATTTTAGTATTTAATTCAGGTAACATTAATAGTTATAAATAAGGCTAATACTTCCTTTTTTTCCAATTCAATTAGTTTTTTTAGAAGACTATTAAAATGTTTTACCTCTTTGTTGAGGTATACTTCTTTATTTTTTTAAATATAGTACTGTTACAATAACAGATATCTAATGGTATTATGGTGCTAGAAAGATTACGACTATGCTTAAATTGACATTATGGGTTAAAACATGTAGGTATACGACAAAGATCAAACACTTTATCCCTAACACGGATCTAATCATATTCAAAAGATTTGTATGCAAAAAACAATTGGGTATTTGACCTAGTAATAATTCTTAAAATTATAAAATATGGTAATGTGTTAAAAAGTTGTGACCCAGGCCCAAAGTTGCATCCTACGGCCGTCTAATGATTGTAATGAATGCAGACATGACTAACATTAGCGTCTGAAGAACCAATAACAGCGAAGGTTGTGCGCAATAAATTAAATAAAATCCATGGCATTAAACTTGACAATAGAATTCCGCCGCCGGATTCCAACTGCAGTCTATGCAAATTTACTTGATTTGAACAAGTGCACGTTGTTTGCGAAAAATGCATTCGAAGTGCATGCTAAGCAAATCATTTGTTTTCTGGTCCCATAAACAAACCTACACTCAATAAGACGACACAAAAATGGATAATACAAATCATAAAATAAAATTTCAAAGAAACATGTGCAATGTGAAAGGTTATGTAAGGTCATGTACGGCATACGAATTTCAAGAATTATATTTAACAGTAGGCGTAAAATCATCAAATTGTAGTTTTTTCCACACTTGTCTCAACATGACTTTGACATATCGAGTATAATGCCGATTTTATCATCCTGTGAATCAGCGAGAGTCTGTGTCATGGTGTGTTACAAATAACTGATCATAATACTTTCCTAGATTTCCAAAGGATAGGCTATTTAAATTGCACAATAGAAGGCAATGGAAAAATTAATAATCGTGTGTCATAAGTCATAAAGTAATTGTTTAAACATAAATCATAATCCGCTAAGCATACTGATGGACATACCTAGTACTGAGTACTAACAATGTAAATACATACAGGTATATAAATACATGCGAGAAAACGTGGATCCGTACGCCCATACTTGGAAAAAAAATCAATAATCTAAGCGAAAAGATTTACCACAAGTCAACATGAGTAAAAAATGTTCTTCTTTTGTTATCATTGTGAATAAACAAACATATTACAAACATAGGCAATTGATAGACATGAACTTTAGTCCCTTATTCAAATAACATAATGATTACTTCCTTGTGATGGTGGTCATTACGAATTTTATTTTATTTAAAGGGGAGAGGGACGTCGGAGAGTTATTATTTATTTATTCAAAATAATGATAATATTATTGTGCAATACGATAAACATGGTGTTTTTAAAGAGAAAAATATATATCACGTCACATGGGCTTAGCATTTATCAAAATATAATCAGAAATATTACACATTTCTGCCCGTTCTACGCATGTTTTACAAAAACATTTAAAAAGTTGTATATCCTTAAAAAATGCTATGAAGGTTTTTCTGTAACTTGTCGTTAAGATAAATTTAAAAAAAAGAACAGTGTGTGGTTTCATTTTTTATGAATACTACGTAATTTAATGTTTTCTTTTTTTTGTAATGCGGATCACAAATCTTTGGTTATGTTTATTTACAAAAACGCAACGATAAAGGATTAAAAATACTTTTCTCCACTGTAAAAATCATATTCGTATTTTAAATATTTTGTAAAACATACAATGGGACGGTCAGAAAAAGTAATATTTCTGATTAGATTTTGATAAATACTAAGCTTATGTAAATTTATAAAATATTTTTCTATTTAAAAGCATTGTGTTTATCGTATGGCGTAATAATACTATAATTATTTTGAATGAATAAATAATAACTCTCCGACGTCCCTCTCGCCCTTAAGATATGGTGAGCTGCCTACACTATTCAACTTTATAATTTATTCTGTTGAGAAATCTACACATACATAGTTTTAAGTAGGCAATGTCAATATTCGTGTATCTTTTTATGTGTACGAACTATTGAATTAATAATACATAAATTATATAAATAGGATATCATTGTCCCACTGGCTCCGGTTAGTGTAAAATAATGTATATAATAAGTCCTCGCGTTCAGGATTGTGGTATTAAAAAGGGAATTTACATATGAAACGGTAAAATTCACACCATAAACATTATTTTGCCGCATCCTTGGCTTTCTCAGAAATGCTACTATAGATAATATAATTGACTGGGCACACAGACCAGTGTTTGGCCGTTAGGCGATAAAACAATTCTTTTGTGTTCATATTGCGAGACAATATTGTTGTTCACTTTATAATAATACCTACGTAAATCCATCAAGAAACACTTTGGTAAACCTAACAACACGATGGGATGATGCATTGCTTTAATAATAAAAACATTCTCGGCAGAGATTCGGAATCAAGTGAGGAAAATAATATCACAATAATTCACAATTTTTGTAATTTTACAGCAATTAAATACTACCGTTGAACGGGGTGATGCCGGACAATACGACTTTTTTCACGTAAAGGGTATTTGCGGGTAACACGAAATACGGTATCGTGTCATCAGTAAGCTCCCAAAGGGCTGCAAGTATGCAAGAATAATGTAGCTTTTGTCAATCGTGTTGTGATTTGCTATATAATAGCAGTCTCCGTCGATCTCGAATTTTTGTATCATATCATGTATTTCAACAAACTCGTGCCCAACCGGACAAATATATTAATCTTTTTTTTCCTTTGCTTGACAGCTTATTTGGCTACATTTTAAGATTAACTTTATACAGATAGCGTTATTCAATAAATAAATATAAAATAAATGTCGAAATTTCGTATTATGCAGTGTGAAGTCGGAAATGCTGCGGAAGGTTGGATGACGGCCGTATCAGCATTGCGATTTTTTTTTTAAATATGGAAAAAGCTATCTCTGAAGATGAGAGCATACATTTTTTGTTCGTTGTGCAGCTGTCATGTTTTCAGCACCAAAAGGTACTTTACAGGACAGAATATTTAAAAAAAAAGCTTTAAACCACGGTGGTCAACTTAACGAAGGGATTTTAAAGTGTGCTGAGTGGGGATTTTCAATGAGGGTTATTGATGTTCCTTTACTGGCACAAGATTTAGTCGGGAAAACAGTAAACCGATAAGATAAATCTGCCTAGGAAGAAATGGACAGCATCCTACTTTGCGCGTTGCGGTGACCTGACTTGACACCTTGAAAATATCAAGAGAGTGCGAACTGGATTTGTTCAAATCACTAAAAATAATATTTCAACGAATTGGAAAACGGTCTCCTAGAAAATATATTAAACTACGATGAAACTTAAGTTATTTATTATCTGAGAAAAAGCAAAGTTATTCAATAAACAATTTTTTTTTAACATATTTATGTTTATTTCTTTCTCACTTTGTTAACTCCTCCCTATTTAAAACATTGAAAATTACATGTTAGTTCGTTATTTGGTTAACCCAGTTAGAAGTGGTAAACCAGACACTCTTCGAAAAATTGTAATCTAATTGTTACAAAAATACGATATTGCATCTCCTGAAATTTACAAAATATACGTAAAAGTGTCCAACTTCACCCCGTTAGACGGTATATCTTTACTTGCGTCAAACGAGAACAGATTTCCAAGAATACTTGCTGACTTTGATAAGTGGATGACCCTTCAAAACATTACTAAAGTTAAGGCAACAATAAAATAATATATCTGTTTCTTGTTTGTCTTTATTCTTTGCACTGTCGAGCTAACAATAAAATAAATCAATGAGTGTTTTGTGTGCGTTGCTGTTAACTTCAGGCTGTTAACTTCAGAATGGAAATGTTTAGCAGTGCTGCTGACGTATTGGACAGAATAATAACGAGAGTGCTTTGTTTTTTTTGTAGGTATAAAATATAATATTCGAGAAGCGTTTGACATCGAATCAAGATTTATAGAACAAGCCCAGAGGTGGCTACGGTATTATGCTCAGGATGCCAGCTGAACAACTATCCTACATAATGTCATCAGGGCGAAGACATCGATTTGATCGCCCCAAACAAGATTTATAGAACAAGCCCAGAGGTGGCTACGGTATTATGCTCAGGATGCCAGCTGAACAACTATCCTACATAATGTCATCAGGGCGAAGACATCGATTTGATCGCCCCAAACAAGATTTATAGAACAAGCCCAGAGGTGGCTACGGTATTATGCTCAGGATGCCAGCTGAACAACTATCCTACATAATGTCATCAGGGCGAAGACATCGATTTGATCGCCCCAAACAAGATTTATAGAACAAGCCCAGAGGTGGCTACGGTATTATGCTCAGGATGCCAGCTGAACAACTATCCTACATAATGTCATCAGGGCGAAGACATCGATTTGATCGCCCCAAACAAGATTTATAGAACAAGCCCAGAGGTGGCTACGGTATTATGCTCAGGATGCCAGCTGAACAACTATCCTACATAATGTCATCAGGGCGAAGACATCGATTTGATCGCCCCAAACAAGATTTATAGAACAAGCCCAGAGGTGGCTACGGTATTATGCTCAGGATGCCAGCTGAACAACTATCCTACATAATGTCATCAGGGCGAAGACATCGATTTGATCGCCCCAAACAAGATTTATAGAACAAGCCCAGAGGTGGCTACGGTATTATGCTCAGGATGCCAGCTGAACAACTATCCTACATAATGTCATCAGGGCGAAGACATCGATTTGATCGCCCCAAACAAAGCTGGGAAACACAAATGCAGAGACTGATCCTGCAAGAGTTCCCCTAGGAAAAGTATATGATGATGATTTATCGTAGAGGTTTGATGAAACACTTGTTAAATTGAGTGTTCGTCAGATTAGCTATTGAGAAACCGAAAAACGATTGAATTAGCAACATAATATAATAGGAGTTATTCATTTTCACCGACAGATGTAGCAAAAACTCCGGATAGTGCCGAAATAACATTGTCCAATCAGCGCAACAAAGTTCACATTTGAGACAATCTAATTGGATTTTTTCTATCGGCGCCCGTAAATAAATTGCTTTCAAGGCGCTGAATTGAATCTTTAATTCAAAGTGAGGAAAAAAGTGGTAGATATTTGTGCAAATAAATCGCGGATATGTTGATTGGCCGTCACTGGTAGGATCGGCGGATTACGGCCAGTGAGCGATCATTATTTTCTCACCGCGGAGAGCGACCCATTGTGCCGGCGAGGTGTTTCCACCAAATAATTAGATGGGGAACATAAATCAGTCGCGCACGGCCGCCCGCGCTCCCAGCGAAGGACGAGGCCGGAACCTGCTACCGAACCGCTGAACTACCGAACCGGCGACACGTGTTCTTTAATGTTTGACAAGTGCCCTACAACACTACAGCCAGTCAGCCAGTCAGTCAACCAACCACCTGTAACAGGTATGTATTATTGTATCGTCGTGAACAATTTATATTGTAAATTGGTTTTTAAAAGTTCAAGCGAGTTAAAATGGTTATCCTCCATCAGCGGACAGGTGTATCTTTAAGGGGCGAGGAGTAGAGGTGAGAAAACATGTGACAAGGATACTCAACAAACAACTTGATTCCAGTGGGAGGTTGCGGTAAGATACTCGGGTAACGTTAACCGTTAGGTCTGTAAGATTTTTTAAATGTACACTCTACCTGTGTTGTGTTGTACAAGATAAACTCTAAAGAGCAAAATGTTGGTTTTATAATCTATGTTAAAATATTGAAAGATGATGTTTTAAAATGATGTGTGTACACAAGTTTAAGGTAAACAAATCATCCGTAGATAGATTACCGACAAGTTTAAGTAGTTTTGTATAGGGGTTAAGATGAACATGGACATGAATAATTAAAGCAAAGTTAACTTTGAGTTTTCATAAATATATGTATGTTTTTTTATATTTAACAAAGCGCACAATATTTAACTTACATTATTTCTTCAAATGATTTACAATTACTTTGTGGAGGTCATATTTATTAAACTAATAATAATTACTTAGTTTAAAATTATTGTATTTAATATGTACATATCTACATGTTTCAGGAGCGAGGCTCCCCTCTTCGGGATAAACAATTTACATACTAAAAATAATCACAAGTATAGACAAAGTATTAATATTTGTCTATACTTATCATCATTTATCTTGTTAGTTTCATAAATAAAACATTTGTATTTAATCACTGTTAGCGCAAGAAACTTTGTTGGTTTACCTTTTGTTAAACTTCCTTTGAATACATATTTATATGAAAAGCTGTTTATTTCTTACAAATAAATAAATACATAAAATTATTTTAGTAGGTAAATAGTTTATCCTGAAGGGGGGATCTTTGTTCCTGAAACGTGTAGATATTTACATATTATATGCAGTGGTTTTAAACATAGCAATTATTATTAATTTATTTTTTTACTTATATAATTAGATCACATTATATTACATTTCTCTCACGAAATCGTGGTACGGCCATGATGTTTTGGGGTCGTCTTATTCGCAGTTTTACCCACCGATGCATGTGTTGATATATTTATATTTCCTGAGACATGTTGTTAATGATTAAGGATGACTAGGATTTTAGTTCGTTGCAAATTCGGAATTTATTGGCCATTTAATCTGGTCCAGTGTCGTTAGCGAAGCACAAAGGCAGTTGTATTAAATAAAGTCACATAATAAAACCTCTTGAGATTGGTAGAGGGATCACGTCCATCAGCCATCAGCGGGCCGGGGAAGAGCGATAGCGGGCCATCGGCTAACACTCGTTTCGTCACCGTCTCGCTGTGTATGCTCTCCGTGTCCTACCAACAATGGGGAGTGATTCGTGAGTTTATCCGATGCAGAACGCAGATAAAACGAATCACAATTCCAAGGTGTGCGAAATTCGATTTGCTTCAAGTCAAAGCAAATCGTGCTGTTGACATGGTGGTACCGACAAAAATAATACCTACCAAACAAAGTGTTCAAAAGATTTCGGGTTTCTTGCTTGTCGGCGCGTTGGTCTAATTAGTTTAACAATAAAATTGAGTAACGTAATGCGTGAAAATGCGAATATTTCACGTGTGCTTACAACATTGTTCTATTCGTGTCCCCTTATGTTGTAGCTTTATTTTTGCATTAACATAGGGACAAAAAGCCCAGTTACTAGTTACCGGGCCAAAAGAGCAAATAAACAATAAAATTCAATTATCGCGGCAATCATCAGTTTCGGCCGTAAAAATATAACAATTTCATTATTATTAGCCGGCGAGGCAATTTAATTCGCTGAACACATTCACGTTAAGGTTGTGTGACTTTGAACAAATAAAACATTATGAACAGACTTCCTGGTCAGATTATCTTTCTCTGCTCTGCCGGAGATCGCATCGAAAGATAAAAAGGCTTTTAATAACGAAGACAACCCGATGTGCATACTTTGATCGCGGTCTTAAAACCGTATAATTAAAAATGCCTGAGAATTTTATTCCAAACACTCAATACAGACTTATCTTTGTGCATGACTGGACTCAAGTAAAGAATACAAAACAAATACATTCTTACAAACATTCTCACTGATATCTCAATAAATACATTTTTTTGGTTAGTGAATTAAAATCATTTTAAAAAATATCTGCAAAACACAAGTGTATGATGTCGTGTAAAGGATATAATTCAATAGAACTTAACACGGCGGCGATCTGTTCTGAACAATAGCCTATTCAAAAAATAATTGGCACATAAATTCCTGTTGAAGCCACCCACCGGAAAGAAACCAGTTACGTAACCGTAACGACTTTTTTTTAATCCCTTCGTTTGTAAAATTTCTCATGAATTAAAAAGGCATGTAACTTGGCAAATTGATACAAATTCGGAAGGTGTTAATGCACCGAAAATCAGGCGATAAGGGTTCGTTCACACGCGAAGCGGTAACCTCGACCGTGACATTGCTGCGGTCAAATTTAAACACGATAATGTCAGGAATTTAGCAGCTTAATTGAGCGAATTTGCCGGAGTCAGGCTCTTCCGTCCATGTCCACGGTGGTGATTCCGGGATGTCCGAGGGCCGTTCGGGTCTGTTGGTTCAATTTGAAGTAAACCACAGAAGTAATCAGTTACACCCTTATAATTGAAGACAAGAGCGTGTAAGGTGTTATGAACCGATATTTCATCTAGCCACATCGAATTTTTCAGATATAAGGTAAAGTGTTATGAACCTATATTTCATCTAGCCACATCGAATTTTTCAGATATAAGGTAAAGTGTTATGAACCTATATTTCATCTAGCCACATCGAATTTTTCAGATATAAGGTAAAGTGTTGTGAACCTATATTTTATCTAGCCACATCGAATTTTTCAGACGTAGGGTAAAGTGTTATGAACCTATATTTCATCTAGCCACATCGAATTTTTCAGATATTGTATCACCTCTATTAACTGCGTTGACAAATGATTGCTTCGATATATCAAAATATACAACAAAGACACGAATGTACTCATTTTGTAACACCATTCATTTCTTCAAATACGAATAATATTTTTTTAAATAAGCTCAATAGAGATAATACAATCATTGTGATGAGAATGTATTCGTCTTCCTATTCCAGAAGCTGCACAATTCCCAGAATCCCCTATTTTAAGGGCACTACAGTGTCACTAGCGCAAGACAGTATACGTCATTAATGAAACAGAATTGTATAGGAAAAAAAACGTGTCATACATTTATTAGATAAACACCTAATAAATAAATGGGTTGTGTATTTACTCACCAGGCGCATTCCAAGATGAATAAGTATTGTTAAGTAATGACATACATACATAAAAAATGCTTAATTACTAGCAATATTAATGATGATTCATTATAACATCGATAATTATTTACCGTTGCATAAATAAATGACTGATGATGATAGAACTAGATGAAATTGTATAAAACAAACAATAACAGTACTATAAATAAGCGTGGTTTACACATACACATGCGATGATTAATAAAGGCGTTGGGAAATAATTATTGTAAGTCGCTTTCGTTACAAAATTAGTAAAACGCCCGAAGCGATTATTACTATCCGAGTATGCTTATTTGCAACCAACGAAATTAAACCGAATTTGTGAAAATTATACATCTGGAGGATCGACACAGGCGATACGTTAAATGTTAAATTATCAAGATGGTCGAAAACTTGGCAAAACACGCCTTCGCATCCGAGTGGAGGGTGTTCAACAGAAATATATTTAAACATTTTTTTATACTGTTTTATATAGCTAATACTTTGTGGTTGTACATTATTAAAATAAAATATATTCACTTAGTATAACACCGCTTTAATTTGAGTATTTTTCTTACCAATTTCGGAATCACGGTTTCTTCATCAGGGATAAAGGGATATTTTTTTGTTGTTTAAATACCACTTCATTGGATATATAAACCGACCAGTTTCGATTCAGCCTTAACCTTCATCGGGCTTGTATAAATACACGGAAACATTTTCTATTAAATAAAGACCTAAGTTTCAGCTGAAATAAACTAAACAATTGCATTATTTCAAACCTTTAAAATTATTTCCATTATCAACTATCGTCCTGATGATGGATTCTTCCGAAACCGGTAGGCGGTTTCATTAGGGCAAGCCAAATTGTACCTAGCTGCTTTTTCACAATCAGTAGATGTTTTTTTGTTTGTTTTTCTGAATACCGCTCAGAACCAAACGAATGAACTGAACTGCACAAACCCCAAAGAACTGCGCGGAGTCAAAGGGACTATGGCATCCCTAATTTGAGTATGTTGGAAGGCTTAACGGAGTAGGAAGGGGAAGGCACGGGGAAGAGGTAGAAAAGGGTTGAGAAGTACCTGGCTATTCAGATCTGATCAGTAAACATGGTTAAATTCAATTCAAGTAACAATTCCATTATATTCACCATGTTCTGTCAAACACTTTATTTATTGACTTACAGACATTTTTTTTTAATAATATAAGCAATTATTATATAGAGTTCTGTAAATTATTAATACATAAAAGCGTATTGTGAACGCCTCACTAGGAGAACCTGTACTGAGGTGTTCGCGTATTAAGATATAGTATTATAGTGAAATGGTTATACAATTTTGTTAAATAAATAAAAGTATTGTAAAAATACAAATTA